>JARHVA010004987.1:1135000-1245000 GCA_037957365.1 Torreya grandis
TTACACATATACAAAGCTTCAAAAGGATCCATTTTCAGTACAAACTGATATGATTTGTTATAGTCAAACTCAACAAAATTTAGTTAATATTAAAAAATATATTTTTAATCCATGACATACATTATTATCACATCCTCAACTACTTGATTAATTCTTCTAGTCTAACCATCTATTTATGGGTGGTATTAAGAAAAGAAGTTTAACTGAGTTCCAAAAGCTATAGAAAAAAATTACTAGAACCTTGAAGTAAACACCATATCTATCTTAGATTATCACTTTTGGAAAGAAATGTAGCCAAACTACTTCCATTAGAAAGCATTACATAAACACAAAAGCATTAGTTATTAAATTTATATAAATAAATTGACCAATCTTTGTAAACTTATCGATTCTTAAGAAAATATTTTCATGCTTATTGCATGACTTTGGTAGTACATAAATGAAATAAATTGAGATTAAAATCAACTCACCCCTTTCTATAATATTAAGATAAAATAAACCTCTATAATGGTAATATTCAACCTTAACATGATGACATTCTAAGCTTTTTAACATAAATTTAACAATGTCGTGCTTTAAATTATGCCAAAATTAATGCCTTTTCAAATCATGTGTCATTTCTTTACATCAAAATGAGTAAAATTTGGTGTTGTATGAACTTATTTTAGGAATAATTTTTTCATGACTGCATAATTGGATACATAAATTTTAATTTTATCACTAAAAATCAATATAACTATTAATGGGCGTCGATTTGGTTCTAGAGACCTTAATGAAGAGTTGAATCACATCAAGAGTGAGGTGGTGAAGGTGTTGAATGAATGAGGTGTTGAAGAGCCAAAAATTGTCTCAAGAACTACATTAGGCCTATTAGGCTAAATATCCCTTGAAGGGAAAAAGTGCAAGAAAGTGTAAAGGAGCGTGGAGGCCTTTAAAAGTAGATCAAGTCGGTTGAATGAAGGTTTGATATGTGGATATAAGATCTACAATATTTTTTCTTTAAATTATTACATAAGATGAAGGCATATAGGCATCTCTAATACTAGGGAATGTATAGCAAGAGAGTGTGAAGAGTGAATGATAAAATGGGTAGGTTGGATGATAGTAAAGGAGTTGAGTGTTGAAGAGGTATTAATAGTGATTACACAATAAGTGAGGAAAAATATAAAGGAACAAGAATCAAATAAGCCATACAAGTAGTAGGCCTAATTTCAAGAAAAGCTAGCCAAAAAGACATGAGAGTTAGGTGAAGGTGAAGTATCAGGGTTGCAAGTATATGTAGCAAACTGAAAAATTTGTAGAGATTTATGAATGATTTCATGTCTCTACATTATACAAGTACGAAGATGATAGGTTATGGAGCTTTAGTGAAATCAAATTGTGTTAGTGATTAATTAAAAAGTTGTAAATCATTGATGACAAATGCAAAATGGAAAAGAGTGTCATCAGTTATTTCCAATACACAATCAAATAAAAATATTAATTTAAAAAATATGGGAGATCAAAGATTTATAGCATTGAAAACAATAATTTTTTAATCCTCATTTTTGTAAAACATTATATACAAAATCCAAAAGATAATAGTTTAAAAGATCAATTAAACAATATATGATAAAATTTAAATTAAAACTGAATATAAATTAGATAGATTAACATAATTCTGATGAAACCTCTAAAAAAAACATATAGGCACATGTACAATGTCAATAATACATAGATTTCCATGATAGGCTTATAAAAATCACATCATCTACCAACATAGTATATAATGTCATGTGAATGTCATATATGTATATACAATGCCAAAAATCTATACATTGCCATATAAGCATATAGAAAAGAACATTTCATGTAAGACATCATAATAATCAAATAGCCTCCATATGTTTACCTTCATCGCATAAGACTCTCTTTGTGATGTCTTACTAGTATATGGATATTCATTGAATGCCTTGTATTGCTCCACGGTTTAACTTCTAGCCCTACGGTCATAGCTCACTTGAAGCAGAACCTATTCAAATATAAGTATTATTAAAAAATTAATATAAAATACATTCAAATAATTCTTAAGAAATTTATTTTAAATTAGAATAAAAAATAATTTAAATATGCTCTTATTGCAAGCCCATAGTCCTATGTAATTTACTTTTAACACTCAAACTACTTAGTGCCAGTCTCAACTATATGAACAAACATCTAAAATAAGTAAGAAACATGAGAAGTTTCCCTACTAATCATCTAACTGGGGCTATCAAGGGTCATGGGATATCCCTACATATACAATACATTTACATAAGTTATATTTTCTCCAAGGATGTAGTAAAATTACTAAAGCAAATATACTTTTACAATTCAAAATTATAAGTTAAAATATACCTATATCAGCGCCTATGTAGATGACATTGCAACAATAATGCTTATGTCTATCTCATCTCACAGTGATGGAGGAGTGTCTACTTGAGCCATCAATTGAATGTAATGATGGTCTCACTTACTTTTATGTAAAGTATTAAAGATATATATGGCAAAATTTTCTCGTTTATTAAACCAAGAGTGTATTTAAAAACACTGTACTTAAATTTTGAGATCTTTGATATATAAATTTAACTTAAATATAAGGAAAATATAAATAGATTAAATGTTTATAGATAATAATATTAACTCAAAATTTTACCTTCATATAAGTACAATGTGTCATCCTAATAGAGACATATGTAATAATGAATGGGATAACAACATAATCCATTTATGTAAATAATGGTTAGTTTAAATCAAATCCTACAAATGTAGACTATGACATGATGAAAGCACCATATCCTATTGAAACATAAAACCTACATATATATTATTCAATTTATATGTAAATTCATTTCTATCTAAATTAAATTTACAAATATAGCTTAAATTTAACATGACATGTATATAAAATATACCTACATCTGTGTTATGGCTAATGTCTACACAAAAAATGTACATGACAAAAACTCATCGTGCTCATAGGTATATTATACATGCCCTCTGAATGACCAACACCATCATCATCTAAATATTTAGTGCATATATCTCCACAAGATTTTCAATGGTGGTGTTAGGTATGATTGCATCAGTGAGTGAACTAAGTGCATGTAGAATGTCAATGTCCATGACCTCTTCACTTATAGAGGAGATCTCAAATTGAAGTGGCTTTTAGATATGAATGCTTCTAGGTTGATTTGATGCATGACATATACTTGCTCGATCCTATGTAGAGCCTTTCCCTCAGCCCTAAAACTCACTATAGTCAAAATAATTCAAAATCTCATAAGTACAAACTCATAGTAGAGTTTCCTTTAAAAATATAATGGGACCTCATGGCTGTTACATGGTGGATAATAAAACACCATCCACCATCGGTCTTAAAATTTAGTTGTGATTAAATTGTGCTAGCAATGATGAATTTGAAAATATTCATTAGTTATTAGAAATGGTGCATTGGTGGCTAGGTCAATGAATAAGGCACAATTAGAGGCTTTTGATATGACTTTTTTTTTTAATCTCACATGTTGACAATTTGTCAAATAATAATCCCTACAACTACCCTAGTACTAAGCCAATCAGTCTATTTGACTCATTATAGAGGTAATTTAACCTAATAATAACTATAGAGAATTGGCTAAATAGGTGTAGTGGGTGTTGGTGGAAGTAGGATACTCATTCTCATAATGAATTCTTCAATTTTAATTTTATTTTCCACAATGTGGTCAATTAGACTCCTCTTACTACGTGGGAGATTTATTGGAACTGTAGTAGGGTTAGGTGAATGATTAGGAGGAGGGTTAGGCTGAGGAATAAGAGGGTTAGGTGGAGTGCTAGGAGGAGGGTTAGGCTAAGGAACAAGAGGGTTAGCAGGATGGGATATTTAAAGTAAATATATAACCAATTAAATAATGAAAATAACAAAAAAAATTAGGGTTAACAGGTGTAGAGTTTTAGTACTCACCTCTTCTATGTGATGTCATCATCAATTAGTCGATGTGTTATGCTTCTTATGACAAATTATTGTATTTTTTGGCCTCACTAATGAAAAATGTGATCATGGAGTGGAGGACAGTGAGGAGAATAAAGAACTTGAATGCAAAATGATAAAATTTTGTGTTTGGGTTCATTTTTTATTTTTTATAATTGACAAAGAGAATGTAATCATCTTATTAATATGATCACATTTTTACTTTCAAATAACGTGATCATATTATATATTAACATGATTGTATTATATCAATAACATGATCACATTATTGACATATACAGTCGAGTTATGAGAAATGTCCAAAGAGTTGTCCCCCAACTCCATGCACATACCCTACTATTAATGACTGTTAATTTATTTCACTATCAAAAGTTAAATTTCAACAAGCATGTGGCATATATTTGTTGTTAAGTTATTGAATCCCACCAATATATATTATTGTAACTTAGTTCCACCACCTTGCTTCTTTGGCATCTATATTATGATTGTTGTGTTATTATTTGCATTTCAATAATAAACTTAAGAAACAATGTGAAATCATAAGTATTTCAAGAATTCTCTATTTCAAAGAATTGTACATTGTTCAATTATTTGAATTTTCTATTTTCTAAATGCCCAGCGTCCCATACCTTTGGCCTTGGTGCATAGGTTGAAGTGTTTAAATGAAATATGGTGAATGTTTCGATTTCTTTGTTTGGAAAATTCAACAAGAATCTATGTAATTTAGATGCTCTTGTGAATCATGTTAAAGTGACGACTTCTTGGAGCTTTGATGTTTGAATCAGTGTTGGTAAAAGAGCACCTTAGAAATTCTCTATTTATTTTCCTAATTACATTGTTTCTGGATACATCTATTCAAAAAACATGCCTCGACACAATTTTTGACGTCCTCCTAAATATTTTTGATGACTTAGGATCCAAATTTGAAATATATTGTTCAGCATCTTGGTTGTCCATTCCTAAAATAGTGATTCATAAAGAAAACTCCTTTTTATTGGTTTTGAGGGCTTCATGGACAGAGGAAGGTCTTGGTTTTCCTTTTGTGGGTGTTCAAGTGAGAAGGAAGGACTCCAAAACCTTACAAATTCCAAATATTTCTAGGCTATTGCTTTTATATATCTCTGATCATGTATTTTTTTTATTGACTTTTAAGTCGCTAATGGCAAGGGTGGATGGGGAGCTATTTTCTCGAAACAAATTGGGTGAACTATTTAATCCATTCATGCTCAACGTTTAATTATATTACCTTCCCTTTGCACCCAATTCTCGGTTAATGGATCTTGGGGAAAAATCTATTACTTCGATATTTTAAAATATTCGTTTGATCTAATGCCTAATGGGTTTTTATTTATTTATTTATTTATTTATTTATTTATTTATTTATTTTATATTAAATAAAAGGAAAATTTATCTTTTCCAATTCCTTGTTTGTCAATCCATTTTTTTGGGGGCGGGGGGACGGGGCGATTGTAAAGATAAGTTTGGATGGAATGTTTCTTAACCTGCAACAAGTAAAATGCACTGCTTGATTTGAATGTAACGGAATAATGCAATGAAAATAAATATCTCTAATACAATTAATGCAATCATATATTAAAAGTTAATACTAACATAATCGAACAAATTTAAGAATCTACAATTATAATTAAAGGTTTTACAGAGTAACACAATCTGGACTTTAATTTCTTCCATTATTTAATTAGGAATATGAGAAAATTCCATTGTTTTTTAATTTAACTCATGAATCCAGTCGATTCACATTCTTGAGAAAAATAATTTATATGGCATCATTGGAGAGAAAAAAATAACTCTAGTTGCTAGAAAGGATCTTCTTAGCTTTCATTGGCTAAATCCCTGCTTCTGTGGGACATTTTTCTCTCACATACATTTTTAAAGATCCAAAAGAGAGTTATTGTTTGTATAGTCCATGCTATTGATACTATAATGACAAATATCCTACAGACTTGGAGTGAACCCAAGAACAAAGAATAGTATTATGAGGAGGATTACATTGACCGTCGGAGCTGTTTAACCACAACTTACATGTTTTCCTTTAAGTGGCAGAGTTCCACGGCCTGGGACAATGCCCCCAACGACACAACAGCTAAGTGGTTCATTATCTGATTATAATCTTTAGGAAATTATTATAGTAATATATATTATAATATAATTATATATATTAATAAATTATTATGATTATTTTTATATATTTTATTATTATATATTATTGATACTATATATTATTTAGGGAGTTGTGTTTCCATGAGGTGGGAGGGGCGAAGGGAGAGATGGAGGTGGTGGAATGGAGAAGTAAGAGAAATAAGAGAAAACCTTAATTTTATTGCATAAAAGTTATCATAAATAATAATGATTGAATTAATCAAAGAGGTTACGATTACCTTGAATCTATTTTCATATAAAACTTAAATTTTAGTATAAGTTATCATGTGAGTATACAAATTAAACTTTAATATAAGTTTTTAAGACCAAATAGAAATATTTTTTAAATCAAATAATAATAATTCTATGATATATATATATGTGTGTGTGTGTGTGTGTGTGTGTGTGTGTGTGTTTGCGTCTGTGTGAGTTATTATGTGAATATACAAATTAAATTTTAATATAAGTTTTTAAGACCAAATAGAAATATTTTTTAAATAAAAAATAATAATTTTATGGTAATTACTTACTAAATAAACATAAAATGTTATTATATATATATATATATATAAAATAACATTTTATGTTTATTTAGTGAGTAAGTAATTACCATAGAATTATTATTTTTTTATTTAAAAAATATTTCTATTTGGTCTTAAAAATATATATAGACACACACATATATATATATATTGGATTCTTCAATATGTTTTTAAATTCTATAAAAATTCTATGAAGATAGTAAGGGAAAGTATGGTACTTCAAAAAAATCATCATCTAATAATTTTATAATAGTCTTTTGGAAAAAAATGAAAAAGAAAAGAAGAAGAAAAAGTAACACTTTATTAATACGGATACACATTTTATTATCTATCATATTTTTCTAATGAAAAAGTATCAAATATATTAATATAAAATGATAGAAATAGATGAAATATACAATTCACAATACTATATTTAATTCATCTAAAATTTTGTTTTATAATTTTTGGTGAATATAATAAAATTTATAATAATTATAAGGTGAAATAATTTATTTATTTTTATTTTTGTTGAAAAAAGAAAAAAAATAGCTCGAATGTAGTTATTATATAACTATAGAAAGTGAATAGTAAGTTTATTTTAAAAATAATGATACTTCTTTTCAAGGGTGTTAAATCCCAGCTCTCTATTACACTTATCATTTCATATTTTAAATAAAAAAAACAATTTGTTTTGAGGCCTTGAAACATGCATACTAGATACTTGTGACTAATAAAACCAAACAGCCCTGCCTTAATAGAGGCAAGCATTTCGATAAATCATAATGGCCTAAATTTAAATTATACAGGGACTGAGATAACCACACACATAACTACTTATATGTGTATGTGTATACATGCTTGCGTGTATTTTTGGGTTTATGTTAAAGCTTTAGTTCGTGATCGTAGATTGTAGCTTCAAAATCCTATTGTGTGAATCACAATCACGGGGTACCAACATAACCTTTGAGACCATTATAATTATTGGCATAATCTCATAATGCCTATTAAATTACACAAGCTTTAATGATCTTAATCGTCAAAGATTGTGAATTGGGTTCATATTAACTAAATTAGATATAAGATGGAGGCCATAATTAAATAATCTTGATTTCTTATGGAAACCATAGTTAAATATTCTTATATTTTTTACTTGTAAAATTATTGTACAGTGTAAAAATAAATGTATCAATTATAGATTCTAAAATCTTAATGAAAAAGGAGATTATGATTAAATAAATATTTTATTAATTTTGTTATTCTTTAAACTATTAAATATATAATATTAGTTTATTAAAAATAGGCGAAAATCAATTAGGTTGAATATAGATTTATATTCTCTTTATGCTCTTTCAATTTGAATTATTTATTTGAAAAATATCTTTTTTAGGTGACTTTGCCTTACTTCTTACAAGATACAATAGATTTTGATAGATTTTTTGTGCTGACATTTATTTTTAGATCTAGAAAACTAAAAATAAAGCATGTTTAAATCATGGAAATATGTAAAGGCATTTTTTTGTAAGTAACAAAGTTACTATAATTTCTAATGTTACTCTTTAGAGCCATAGTCAAACAGATAAAGGTCAGTTGGAAGTGCATCATCTATAAATTCTCTTAGATCGTTGAGGGAAAGCTCTGTGTGTTGTCAATCATGAGCCTCTCGATCTCCTATTCCATCACTCCTTTTATGGGTCATGGACATGGAGTTGGCTTTAATGATCTTATAGTCAATAGTGTTGCAGGTAGAGGATCCCTTCTCTTTGTCTCCACCGGCACTCCCCACCCCATGACATGATTGATTGGTCCAACAAAAACTACGGTAGAGAGGGAAGTTGGCTCCTCTCTTTAGGTCAAATTTGCTCAACTCATTCTTCTTATTTTGTGGATCAGACAGGATAAATTTGAAAACAAGCAACATGATGATGATTGGGATCATTCACTAATTGATGAAGATCCCCATATTCAAGAGGGATGGATAAAAAATTCACATGATCCTTTAGTTACTCTTCCTATACCTACCACCGTGTTCATTGTTGCTACTTAATGACCTCCTTGTTATTATTTATACTTTTATTTTCATATTTTTGATTAACCATTTTATAATTTTATACTCTACTCAAAACTTGTTTAATTTGATATAATTTTACTTTTAAAATGTATTTTTTCACCCATCTTTTTTAAATAAAGAATTTTACATTATTATATTAATAAAAATATACCTTTGTAATGAAAAAATAAAAAATTAATTTTGTAACTACCACATTTACGAGTCAACCAAAGGCTCGCATACGCGTTGCTGGCCCCTTTACGCGTCGAAATTGGAATATCCTCTCCGGCATCAATGCAAGAGTACACAAATAGGAAAGTAAGATGCAGGCGGATATGCAATCTTATTAAGCACCAATACTTCTCTGATGACGCTGAAATTTCTATACCCTTTCCTTTGTTCCTATCCAAACACAAATAACTAAGGAGCCAATTTTATATGGATCCCGAAGGTCCCCACGAAATACGTCAACCGTTTTACATTTATTTAACGAATAGTGTATTCGTGAGCAGCAGGCTCCCCGATGGTCAGCACAACGAAGCCACTTGGAAAACGGGAAGAATGCAGCCCGCTGTGAGGCTAACACGGCATTATTATACCCATTTCGACAGATGCACAGATTTTAAATCCGTAAAATGCAACGGTCTGTTACCTCTCTATCGGATGGGACCCTCCCTCCATGAGCGACGTGTGATTATCCTGCGACTGCCTGCAATTTCGGCATCGATATTATAAAATTTAGATTGACTTAAAAGTCTGTCTGTCTTTTTGCTGCTGCGAGTCAGAAGGGAATCTCTATGTTTCGTTCAAATTGACAGCGACTGATACCTGCCTGCGTTGTTCATGTGATCTGATTTATGTCCTGAAATCCGCATTTGAAAGCAAAATTTTAATCGACCTCAAAATACAATATTAACATTCAACGTTTTCTTTTATAATGGGAATCCTTGTAACGTCATTTGTTGGGAAAAAAGTGCACAATTCAGAATTGGAATAGAATGTGTCTAAATGCAGTGAAAAGAAAGGCCAAGCGGCAAATGAGATGATAGTTCGACAGTGGGAAAGGAGAAATTTTCAGTTGAGTGGATCACTTTCAAGTATTCGAATGTCAAAACAAACACTTGTTGACAAGTGTTATGTGTTATCAACCTCCAACCTGTAAGTTGACGTGTAATGAGCTCTACTATTCTTTCAGCAATGCACTCTCGTTAATCTTAATAATATTTTTATCTTATGATTTTGTTCGACTTACACTAATTTATTCTATATAATCTTCAATAATTTTTAAAAAATAATAAAATCATATCAACTTATAATGATGTCATGAAAAATGATTTGATTGAAAAATATTCCATTTTTAATGTAAGACTCAAATAAAATATGCAGTGTCATTAATGCGGGGATAAGACATTGTTGTTCCATAATATATCTTATTTTTGTGTATTTGTCCATTTCTCAAATATATTGACTCTTAAAAATTAAAAAATTGCATCCCTTCTGTGGTTCGTTGCACCATAGGGGCAACTACTAGTTGTATCATGTCGATGAAAACATGTTGCAAACTTTCACAAATTACATGCCTTGCACTTAATCATATATGATTTTTTTCCTTGAATATAATTAAGGTTTATTATTTATGGTTAAACACAGCCCCAAAATATTGGTTAAAAGTATGAAAACAATTATTGACAATTATGGGAATGAGAAGAACATAATGGAGATTTGATAACAAGATGTCCCTACCCTTCTATTGTAAATTGTTTATAATTGAGTGTGCATGTAAATTTGTAATGTAAGCTCGTTACTATAATAAATAATAGGAAAAAAAATAATAATAAGTTAAATAGAGAAAAGATGTTCTATGTACATTTCCAATCTACGACCATAAATGAACTTTAAGAAAAGGTGGATAGGACAAGGGCATAGGAAGAGCATTCATTTGAAAATGAGAGATTAATAGCTATAAAGAATTTTTTTAATTACAAACGTAAGATCTTCCAATATATTATAGGATTTTATTATTTTTATATAGAAGAAAAAAAATATTGCCACAAAAGTTTTTTTAATTAAAAGCACATCCCATTATATTTTAAAAATTTAAAACATAATTACATATTTAAAGAGTTAGATAGGGTTGCGATTGTATTGACTAGTATGTTGTATTTGATCTTTGTTTCATTCAAATCAAATAACCCTAAAAGACTGCATTGTATATTAATAGTTTTTAGTACCTACCTTTATATTATGAATTGTTTATGCTTGATTGTACATATAAGTCTTTAAATTAAACTTGATTTAATAGTTTGAAGTTGAAAATATAAATATAATATTGTAGAATTTTTTGTTAAAATTTAATAAACTACTTTAAATATTTGAATTGAAAAATAATTAATATTCTTTAATATGCCAAAACCTAGTGATAAATACAAATGATTGCTTTAGTATATAAATATATAAAATATTATTTTAGAAAAAATGGTTGTTGATTGTTAATATCTATATATTATAGGATTAAGGATAATAAAGTTAGACTATTATTTTAAATAATATTACAATAATAAATAAATATGTACAATTCTAATATCATAGTTTAAGTTCAGCAAGAGAGTTATGAGTGCAAGCATGGGTGAGGTTGCTTGAATTTTATTGTCCCTAAGGCACTCAAGGATTATAGAGGGTCACTTTTGAGAGAGTGTAGTGCCAAGAATAGTGAGTGCTAACAATTAAGAAATAATCCCAGATTCCACCATGTCTCATTTGTGTTGCCAAATTATGGGCCATGATCATGAGAATGAGGGTTTCTTTCTCTTAGATTTTTGAGGCATCATCCCAATTAAGAAACCCTATTAGTAATGTAAAATCATCATTTTTTTAAGTTATTCCTTTTCTCCCATCCTCTGTAGTTGCCAGATTGATCAAAATCCTAAAACCTTCTTAGATACATCCATGCCATCAATTAAATCTTGACACATTGGCATCCATAATAATTTTGACATTTGTGGGAGATATTTACATGTTTTAATGAGCCCTAAGTGCATCCTTTCCTCCCTATGTACTTCCATGCTGCATAATGTTTACCAAGAATGACATTTTACTCGATGATCCACTAATAGGTTTATTAACACCAAGAGCTCACAAGCTTCAAAAATATGCCACTATGGCTTCTATAATAGACTCATTCGACCTTTAAAAAAATGTTACCATTTTTTGAACTAGTCCAACATTTAATATTGTTGAATTATTCTTGTAAAATGTAAATTATGCCATCAGATCTTATCCTCTATAATTCTATTTTTATGACAACTTTAGGAAAATTTGCAACATTAAACCCTTGGGAATTAATTTTAAACTAGATATCTAGATGGATTTCTAACATTTTATCCATGGATCTCACTACTATTTAAACACTAAAGCTTCACATATATGTATCTATGCATGGAATTGATAAAACCAACAAAACATTTAATTATTTAACTAATGAAATTAAAACTTTTCACAAAAGATTTTAATGATATATGCAACCCTTTTTAAAGACACTTGTACGGATCTGTACAATGAGTTGTATAAGTAAATAAATTTGTAATTTTAAAAGGAATTTCGCTTTTAAAATAGGCCATGTTTTGATGTGTAATAACAAATTAAAATCAATGTAACTTTTTGTACTTTGATATGCAAGGTACATTTTATTGCAATTTTAAAATAAATTAAACTATATACCAAATTTTATTATATTGATAGGAATTTTATAATGGAAGTTTAATTAAGTGATTTGTTCATATTAATATTTATCCTTATATTTTGACATGTATTACACCATCATAAGGCAATTTAAAATTTAAATTTGATGTCAGTTTTTCTATGAGAAGTCAATTGTAAAATTGAAATATCTTGGCCATAAAATAGAGTTTAAATCTCTTTTATTTTTGAAAGATTTTTTGATCTTGATAGACTAGTTTAGCTATCATTAACCTGGGTGTGATACCACATCACCACTGGGATAGACCTATAAATGCATGATTTAGAAAAAAACATAAAATACATATACCAAAATAGATAAAATATCGATAATTAATGTAACATCCCCACTGGGATCTACCTAGAAATGAATGATTTTTTAAAATAAACACATATACCAAAATATATTACAGCCTGATAATCTAATAGAGATCATATGAAATACTCATGCATGATAATGGCAATAAATTGTATTACATCACTGATCTTTAATATCATGAGAGCACATCATAATTCCAACAAATAAATTAATTATAATAACTCAACCACAACTGATACAGTCACAACTATCAATGTAAAATAATGAATAATTACAACTCATCAGGAATTTTTTTAATAATAAGTACAACACAATACAATGTACATATAAGATACATAGCTCCCATGGAGCATAGTTTACAAACTCAAGTATATGGGACAATCTCAAGTGTTATCTCGATAAGTAGTATTACTACATGGAGGGAGAGCATCATCCAAATGCTTTTCCATACCAACCATGGACCAATCATTTCTCATTTTGATTCCATTAGGAAATAGCCATCCCTTCATGGATGAGTAGATAGTGATGGTGTGAGAATATATAGAGATAAACAAGTACCCATGTGTCGTATGATTTTTAAATTAAATATGCAGTATATCATCAAAAACTCGATCTATTGTATGAAATCACACATACATGTAAATAATACTTATGAATTGATAATGTCTCACTAAACATATGTTGACCAAAGTTTTAATATTAATAATACAAATTTATAGATCAATCAAATTCTAACACACCACTTGATCAGACTACCTTTACCTGGAATTGTAATATTTGTAAGCTAGTAAAGTCCATCTCACTACTTATACTGTATTAGCAATGTAGATTGGTAAAATATAATTAAACCACAAGATTATTATAATTTACATCCTACTGAAAAACACATCAAGTAACATGCTAAACATAAGAATACCAAAAACATGTATTTATTCTATCAAACGTATGAATGAATCTTACATTATTTTTTATCCCATACTATAAATAATGTATATAGGTTATACCATCTGGATAAATAAAAATTAATTATAGATTCAAATAACATAATTACATTTCAATTAAAGTACACCCTATGATAACCCTTATTACCACAGTCTAGTCTTTAAGCATAACTACTAGATTTTATTACCAAGTTAGTAAAGTAGTCATAACCCATATATAATTATTATTATATTTTATCTACGACTTAAAATCACATATTCATCAAGTGTGGCCCTTTTAAAATTAAATATTAATTAACTTTATAGATTTATAAAAATAATAATATTCATTTGTTCACCAAATTGTGGCTATGCCAAAACACATGGTGGAAGATGTTCATATCACAACAAACTTGATAATAAAAACCTTTAGTTTTAAAAAGGGTATGGTGAGGCTCATTTTTTGATAACTGGGTCTTTTAAAACTCCAGCATTCCAATATTAAACCCTTACTAAAAACACTGTACACCTAAAAACTACATAAATATAATATTGTTAAGCAAGAAAACACAATGATGTCAAATAAAAAAAATAATATCCTTGTTCTACAATGACGCTTTTAACTAAGTATCAACTCATCTTCTTTCACATTTATAGATAATTATACATTTACACTCTACCAACACCGAGAAACTGAACTACAATTATCATTGTAACCACATCATATATATCTAAAACTAGCATGCACAAAAAATTAAACATTATCTTTCTCTAATCATATAATTAACCTATACATGAATAATTATATGAACATAAATATGTTAAATGATTATATATCCTCAATTAGTTTCTATCCATATCATTGTAGCCATAGAATATATATGTGAACTTAAAGAAACAATAATTATAAATTTATTTTTATATTTGTAGATAAAAAACAAAGAGAAATATCTAAGTGTATGTATAGCGACTTACAGTTTGTCAACAACCTAGGAGTTGAATATAGAATAATTTCAACATACATTACCCAAAACCTTCAAAGGGATACATGATTTTATATCTATTATATTATTTCAAAAGAATGCACTCTTAATAGGGTACGCAATGATCCATATAAGGCAAGTTAAAATTATGACTTCAATACACACACACACACACACACACACACACACACACACACACACACACACACACACACACACACACACACACACACATACACACACATATGTGTATGTGCATGTGCATGTGCATGTGCATGTGCATGTGTGTGTGTGTGTGTGTGTGTGTGTGTGTGTGTGTGTGTGTGTGTGTGTGTGTGTGTGTGTACATACGCATATATACATACATACATACATATATATATGTTCTTACATGGTGAGTTATATAGTATATGTGTATGTGTGTGTGTGTGTGTGTGTATATATATATACACACGTACACATACACATACACATATATGTGTATGTGTATGTGTATGTGTATGTATGTATATATGATAGGACCTAGGTTCCCCAAAGCTCTGACACAACTTGTCAGATTTAAGAGCACATATGATTACCTTTGTATAAGCAACTAAGGAATTATTTCAGAAGTACAAGTAACTAGAAATAGAAACAACACAGAATATGAGAGGCAACACACAATTGTATTCAACTTATTATAGAAGGAAATTAAAACAAAGAGAACACACTCTTCTTCCACTTCGTGGGCATACCAGTAATCTTCCCTCAAGAGTAATCTTCTCTCAATACAACTCACAACAAATGACTAACACATAGTTGTTGTTCACCTCAACCAGTCAGTACAATACTACCAGTATAATCAAGTACGAACTAGTACTCCAAGTAGATCTCACCATGATCTTGCTCCTTGATGTGTTGCTGTCACCTTGGATCTTGCTCCCCCATAGATATCCTTTTTACCCTTGCACACACACACCCCTGCAGACCAACCTGATCTTACTTATCACATGTAGATCTCCACCATGATCTTACAACACCCTGCAGATCAAACCTGATCTTACATACCTGGAAGAACCCATGTGATTCCACCATGGGAAGAACTCTCCTAGTTCTACACTTTACCATACAGCCCATGAGTCTATTATATAGATCTCATGCATACAATGATTAGACTTTCAGCGCAACACTTGACTCAGTCTTTAACATGAAAATAACTCATTCATCTAACTGACTATTTGTCAACAACCAGTTCTAAACTGCATAGGCGATCGACATCGGTCCCTGTCTAACTAGAGGTGATCGACATCGGCTGACTTCTGATGATGTTGATTGCCTTTCCACTGATCCCTAACTAACGTCAGTTGTGGCCTATCGACGTTAGCGACTGTCACACTCAGCAACCTCCATGTTTGCATCTGAGTGAAGTTTTTAGCTCCACAACCTAACAATCTCCCACTTGGAGATAAATAGTTGCACCTGTACCTATACCAGTACATTATCTAATATGTATCCTAGCTTGTATTCCTGTCCAAGCTCAATCTTGAAGACCAACCACCACACACCCTATGGTGCTACCCCTGTGTCTGAATTTCTCTACTCTCAGCTTACCTTCTTCTGCCATTGCTATACTCCCACTCACTCAGAAACCTCTGAGAGTAACCTGTAATCAAAACATACTGAATAGATCTGAACCACCTGTTAGTAAACCTCACTCTGAGAACCTCCAACCTCGCTCTAATACCAATTCATAGGACCTAAGTTCCCAAAATCTCTAACACAACTTTTCAGATTTAAGAGCACATATGATTACCTTTGTATAAGCAACTAAACATGCGAAAATAACTAGAAGCAATAAGTAACTAGAAACAAAAACAGCATAGAATATGAGAGGCAACACACAATTGTATTCAACTCATTATAGAAGGAAACTACAATAAAGAGATCACACTCTTCTTCCACTTTGTGGGCATACCTATAATCTTCCCTCAAAAGTTATCTTCTATCAATACAGGTCACAAAAAATGGCTAACATAGAGCTGTTATTCACCTCAACCAGTCAGTACAATACTGCTAGTACAACTGAGTACTAACTGGTACTCCAAGTAGATCTCACCATGATCTTGCTCCTTGATGTGTTGTTATCACCTTGGATATTGCTACCCCGCAGATCTCCTTTTGACCCTCTCACACACACACCCCTGCAAACCAACCTGATCTTACTTATCACATGTAGATCTCCACCATGATCTTGCAACACCCTGCAGATCAGCCCTGATCTTACATACCTAGAAGAACACATGTGATTCTACCAATGGAAGAACTCTTCTGGTTCTACACTTTACAATATAGCCCCATGGGTCTATTATATAGATTCCATGCATACAATAATTAGACAAGCGGCTCAAGACTTGAACTAGTCTTTAACATGCAAACAACCCGTTCAACTAACTAACTGTTCGTCAACAACCAGTTCTGGAACCACACAAGCGATTGACATCAGTCCCTGTCTGACTGGAGGCGACCGACGTCAGCCGACTCCTACCGATGTCGGTTGCTTTCTGTCGACTCCTGCCCAACGTCAGCGACTGTGACACTCAGCACCTTCCTCCATGTTTGCATCCAGGTGAAGATTTTAGCTCCATAACCTAACAATATATATATATATATATATATATATATAGACACACACACACACACATATATATTCTTACATGGTGAGTTATATAGTGTATACAAAAAGATTCAATAGAATGATTCACCAAAGAATTGACATGTTTAAGTTTAAAATGATGGTAATAAATAACAATGATTTCTTATGGTATAAATTAACTAGAATTAAGTATTAAAACAATCATCTACACCTCCTAATTTCTTAGTTTTAAGACTGTACACTTCTTTCCTATTTAAATCGATGCATGTGCTTATTATAGTGACCCCCACATGTAGTTGTATGACTCAATTTATCCATAATTTAAATATATTATTATATATATTATATGTTTTAGGGTTTTGCATTGCACAGGAAAAATACATATATGATTTTTAGCCTCAATGTATTGAAAACAAAATATTCAAATGCTCTACACATAAAGAATTCATGAGAGTGTAATCATATAATCTCATAATTAACTATTAATTTAAATACAACACCTAATTGGTCAATTCATTATCTGTTCTACGTGGTTTTCCTTCCTATGTTGTTCCCCTTTAACTTACCCTTTTATCCTTCTCCTCCAAAATACATGAGATCCCCTGCTTCAAACTTTCCTATGTGAAATAGGTGAAAATATCCCTTAATTTATTTATTTTTTAATTTTATACTCTTTTTTTTATAGTTATTTTTCTAATCTATTAACTCCCTTTTTTATTTTCTAGTTTTAGTCTCTAGATTTTCTTTTATGTTTTTCATTGTTTTTTTCTATTTTTATGCTTTCGAATGAAATTTATATTTTTCTAATATTGAATTATAGAATTCCCTGATTGAATTAAATCAATTAACATTCATGAATATTATACCATTTTAAATATTAATTTCATAATTACCAATAATCTAGATTTTAAATTTAATTTTGTCAATAGTTTTTTTACCAATATAAATGATAAAAATTGTCAAATACACAAAGAAATCATTAAAATATTTACCTATACTACAAATCATAGAAATAAAAACTCAAAATAAATTAATAAATAATTCATAATTAACTATTTTTAATGCATTTTTATCATGTGCTAACTATTTTTGTGTGTATAGGGTTATCACTAGATCTTTGTCAACCTCTGAGGTTTCCATCTACATCACCCTCTCTGATGATTCTCTCCCTTTGGCATGCTCTTAGAGATGAGTTCTCTTAAATCCATATCACAACATATAGGTAGTTACATCATATCCCATGATAAATATATGTCATAAAATATAACTGAAACAACACATTAAGATGCTCTAAATGTAAATGCATACATTAACCAACTCACAATAAAGAAATCATGTACCATCATGTGTGTATGTAGTATTCTAATATCTTATAATAACATTTATTTCAAGGTTAGTCAAAAATATAACCAATATCAAATGTTTCCACTATATATATCCATGAATAGTCAATTAGTTTGCTTAGCGAGTAATCAGGATGCAACATCTTTCCTCTCTAAAGCTGGTCATCATTTCAGATGACTCTTATTCAAACATATGTTCTAAAATAAAAATATTTTTTAATTAAATATAACATAATATAATAGTATCTAATCAAGAAAATAAATATGAAAATCTCCTGAATAATTTATCATAGTCCTCTTAGGTAGCATTATCTTCAGAGTATTGGTCTGACTAGACCTTGTACTATGACATCTCTTAATTATGTAAAAAAATTTGTTTATCAATTATTTTCATTAGTTCTACTATGACCACCCCAAGATCAAGACCCTGTAAAACATTTCTATCCAACACATGCATAGGATTAGTGATATACTTCTTAAGATATGAAACATGGAAGATATTATGTAAAATAGCTAGGGATGGTGGTAAATAAATATTACACATTACAATATTGACTACTTCAAACACCTCAAAGGGTCCCACATATCTTGGTGACAATTTTATAGACTTCTCAAATTTAATCAAGATATTTTGTGACTTAATTTGTAAAAACACTTTATCACCTATTTTAAAGTGCCTTTATACCCTCTTCAGATTTGTATAACTCTTTTACCTATCATTATCCTAAGAAAATCTCTTCTTAATTAGTCTAACTTTCTTTTCCACCTCTAAGGGCATCTCAAGTCCAATGGCTAATCTGTTCTCTAACCTGTCCTAACTAATAGGTGCCCTCCACCTTCTATAAAGTGCCTCAAATGGTGTCATCTTCAATGTTGATTGGTATGAGTTATTATATGCAAACCCAACCAATAAAACATAATATTTCCACTTATATTGTTGGTTTATGTAACACATTTGGAGAAGATTCTGAAGTACTTGATTAAATCTCTTAGTATATCCATCAATCTATGGGCAGTAAGTTATACTAAAATTAAATTGTACACCCAAAATTTAATTCAAAGTCATCCAAAACCTAAAATTCATATTTGGATCATGATCCAAAATGATATTCTATAGAAAACCATCCAAACTATAAAATTCTTTAAAAAACCTCTTCGCAAGGATAGGCACATCATTCATCAAATTACTTATTATGAAGTGAGCCACCTTGGTTAGTTTGTCAACAACTATAAAAATCATATTGGGCCTGTTCCATGGCATTGATAACCCTTGGATAAAGTCTATTTTGATAACATACCATTTCTATTCTATTATATCATGTGGATATAATAATCTAGTCGAATGCACATGCTCTAATTTCACTCACACTCTAGACAATGTAACATATAGTCTGCTACATGTTCCTTGCTTCCTTTCTAGAAATAAAATGGTCTAAGCTCTACCATGAGTTTGGTTACATCTATATGTCCCAAATATAGATCATTATGGAATTAATTTAGAACTATGATCTACATATTCTCTCAATCTGGCACATACATCTATCCATTATAATGTAATAAACCATCACTATCCAAACTTATGCCTTTGTACCAAGGATTCTAAGTAGTCTCTGATAATTCTTTTTTTACTTGATCATAAAATCCATCTCTTGGATATAAATTAATCACTTGATCTTTATAAATACTCTTGATAGTATTTAAAGCTGTTATGTACCTTTTGTGAGTAAGGGCATCAGCTACTATATACTCCATGCCTTTGATATAGCTAATATAAAAATCATAATTATATAATAACTCAAGAAAATGTCTTTGATTATCACTTAAATTAGGTTAGGTGAAAATCTACTTGAGTCTCAATTTATTCATCTTGAGTTTGAAAGGTTTTCCCAACAAATAATGTCACCATAGTTGTAAAGTATGAGCAAATTCTATAAGCTCCAAATTATGATGGGCATAATTCAACTCATATGGATTTATTTTTTATGACTGATAAGCCACTATGGCACTATCCTACATAATAAATCCTCCTATTCCATCCCTAGATGCATCCATGACTAATGAAAAATGATAATTAGGGTTAGGAACTCTCAACACTAGTGCTAACATAATCCTTTTTTTCAACTCCTAAAAGGCTACTTGCATTTATCTAACTAAATAAATATGTGGTTCTTGTATTGTAAGTAAGTAATCTAATTATCTATTTTAGAAAATTTTGAAATGAACTTCCTATAGTATCCTTCTAAACTCATGAATCTTCTAACCTCATACACATTATTTGGTGTTGGTCCTTCCATAATGGATCTAATCTTCCCTAGACCTATTGAGATATCATCTATGGGGATAATGTGTCCCAAATACTAGATTATTTACTAAAAAAATTTACACTTGGATAACTTGCCATACAACTTGAGCTTCCATAACTAACTCCAAGTGCTTAACATGATCCTCTTCATTTTTTGAGTAGATAAGAATGTCATCCAAAAAGACTATAACAAAGTGGTCAAGTTAATCTTCAAATATGATATTCATGAATGCTATTCAGATATTAATTAATCTAAATGTTAACATTATAAACTAATAGTCCCGTAGTGAGTTCTAAATGTTATTTTTAGAATGTCCTAATCCTAAATCCTTAACTGATGGTATCCCGCTTAAAGATAAATCTTAGAAAATACTACTACTCATCACATTTAATCAGAAATATCATCTATATGAGGTATCAGATACCTATTTTTTATGGTTATCTTATTCAAAAAAAATTAATCAATGTAAATTTTAAGGGTGTCATCCTTATTCTTAACAAAGACAACCGGTGCACCCCATGTTGACATGCTTGTCCTGATTAACTCAACCAAGAATTCTGGAAGTTGAGCCCTTTTTTCAACCAACTCATTGGTTGTCATCCTATATGGTTCCTTAGATTATGGTTCCAAAATAGGTATATTTTGATATAAAAATAGAACTAATGTCTAGGATGCAAACCTGACAGCTCTTCTAGAAACACATCATGAAAATCTATAAGAAATGGGTAATCTTCAAGAGATGGTTCTTAGGTTCTTCCATTTCATTTATCTTGATGATACAATGTATGTCACCTTTTTACTTGAGCCTTATTAAGCTACATTTAATAAATATACCTAAGCTTAAACTCTCTCTTTTCACCTTGAATCTTTTTTTGTTTCCCAAGATCATCAATACCCTCAAATTTATTTAGGTAATAGTCAACCTTAGCTTTATATTTTGTAATCAAATTGACTCCTAAGATCACATCACATGGTCCTAGAGATGCTACATATAAATACATAATTCTTATGAATTCAAGCAACCTAATCTCTACTTTGACTAAACACTTATCAAGCCTAACTTTTGAAACATTCCCATATTGTACTAACCATGCATTTACCATCACACTAGCTCTTCTAGTTAGCTTAATAATCTTACTAGGAGTTATAAAATATTTTTTGGCTCTTATATCTATAAAAATATAAAATGGATGGTCAAATAAACTACCTAATAACTTAATAGGTAACACCTAATAATCAACCTAATGATTGTTTACTACTACATGAATTCGTTACTGAAAACCACCCTACTAAGGATTTGGACCCTTACCCCTTGACTTGTTCTAAGAGAAATCATGGGCTTAATGGTATTATCTACATATGAACCAACACCCTGGTGGTCCTTTCTTATCATTCTTTTTGCTTTCCCTTGAAACTGTCTTTAGATCCGTTTCCCTATTTCTTGTTGTCTAAGCCATTATTGAACTTGGCATTCTAACTTTTAAACTATTTCCTAGAGTTTCCACTATGTTTTTGATTTTTATTCTCGAAGGTTGACTTAAAATTTCCAAACCTTTTTTTGAACTTATCATTGGCCTGAGAAAGAAACTTTAAATTCTACCCATGTCTGAACATGTTCTCAAAGACTTGGACCATGGTGGAACCTTTATGAACATCTAACTCTTCACCAAACTAAGCCCTCAAACCAATGATACTATTTTTAATCCTAAACCATTCGTCTCCAAAATATTGAGGTATGTACTTCAATAGTTTAATTTAGTAGTCTTAGTACTCATTTATTGGCATTGACCTACTTCAAATTTTATAAATTTGTGAGCTTATGATCAAAAATAAAGTTGTAAGTGACATCGTGAGCTAAATAATGCCACAAACTAATACTAATTCGTGGTGATCAAATTAAGATTCATTTCTAACCTTTTTTTGGCCCACCACATAGCTACCTCACCAATCAACCGGTATTCTTCCAAAACTACCTTGGTGACCTTGGAGTAGTTTCAAATTTTTAAGTAATTCTCCATCTCAATCAATCATGCCTTAGCTTCATATCGTAAAAGAGTCTCATCGAACTTAGGTGGATTCACGTTCCTCATGTCTCTTGCCAACTCCATAACAACCTGAACTTAAGCATCCTGAGGATTTTCCTACTCAATTCAAAGTTCTTTGGGTTCATCCTGTTATTCCTCTTCCTCATTACCATGAACCACCTACTCTAGAGTTATAATCCAATCTTTTATCTTACTCATAACTGTGATAATCTGGTCCATATTTTTTTACTACTTATCATGAAATTGACTAGGATCAAATGGAGAGTTCATATCATTAACATTCAAAATAACCTATAAAAAAACCCTCACTTTCACCATCTTTCTTTCTATTAATAAAAGGATATGAAAATGTTATTGAACTCACTAGGTCCTAGAGTTAGAGTCGTAGCTCTAATACCACATGTAACATCTCCATTGGGATCTACATAGAAATGTGTGATAAATTTTTTTAAATAAACACATATACCAAAATAGATTAAATCCCAATAATATAACTTAGATAATATAAATTAATCATGTGTGATAATGAAAAAAAATCATATTACATTGTTGATCTCTAATATCATGAGATCACATCATAATATGAATAAAGAAAGTATTTATAATAACTCAACCACAACTGATATAAATATATAGCCACCACTATCAACATATAATAATGAATAATTACAACTAATCATTAAAAAAAATCATATTAAATACAACACAATAAAATGTACATATAAGATACATGGCTCCCCCAAAGCATAGTTTCTAAACTCAAGTATTTATGGTAATCTCAGATGTCATCTTGATAAGTAGTATTATTGTGGAGAATAAAATTATTATTTTAGTATTTTTCCACACCAACCATGGAAAAATGATCCCCCACACTAATTTTATCATAAAGTGGCCCTCCTTTCATGGATGAGTAGATAATGATGGCATAGGAATATACAATGACAAATATATACCCATGAGTTGTATGATTTCTAAACTAAACATGTAATGTATGATAAAAAAATTAGGTCTATTAAAATAAATCAAACATACATGTAAATCATACTCATAAATTGATAATATCTCAATAAACATACTTTGGCTAAAGTTTTAAGATTAGTAATATAAAAGAGATCTATAGTTCAATCAAATTTATACACACCCTTTGATGAAAATTATTTTATTTAGAATTGTAATAATAGTAATCTATTGAATTCCATATCACTCATTACTCCATATTAACAATGTATATTTGTCAAAAACAATTCAACCACACGATTCATATAATTACATCTTACTAGTAAACATATCAAGTAACATGCTAAATATAGGATTAATGAAAACATACATACTTTTTGTCAAATGTATGAATAAATATTAAATTATTATCTATCTGATACTATAAATAATGGATATCATTTATGCCATCTGGGTAAATACCAATTAAATACGTATTAAAATAACATAATCTATTTCTATTTAAACTACATCATACGATATCCTATATTAGCATAGTCTAGTGTTTAAGCATAACGACTAGATTTCATTACCATGATAGTAAAAAAGTCATAAATATATGGAAACATAAACTCATATTCTATATCTAGAATGTACGAATATCCATTACAATAAATTAAGAATAATTTAGACTAGTATTAACTATGCATCTAGATTTGTAGGATGCCTTTGTTAAATCTTTATCATTCCCAATCACTTAACAAAGGATATAATTATCCTATGGATATATATATTCATGGGAATACAACTATAATAATATATATACTTCTTATTAAGCATATCATTATTTATTTTAATATTATGTTCACACACCATCTTTTTTTTGAAATTTCAAATTAACATATAATAAGTAAATTGTACCCATCATAGTGATAACTTCATTAGATTTATCACTCTTTCCATGTCCCATTAGATTATTCCTCTATTTGGAATAATGAAAAAAATTGACTTTGTTGTATTAACTAACTTTCATGTTTAGTAAATTTGAAGTCCCTATAAGACAATGTAGGTATATAACTAATTCTAAGTCAGAGTACATTCTGTAACACACACACACACACACACACACACACACACACACACACACACACACACACACACACACACACACACACACAGATCCATACACACACACACACACACACACACACACACACACACACACACACACACACACACACACACACACACACACACGTGTGTGTGTGTAATATTGTTAACCAAAAAAACACAACAATGATGAATAGAAAATATATTATCTTTATTCTACAATGATGCCTATATATATTGTTAAGAAAAAAGACACATAAATTTTGAATATAAAATATATTATCCTTGTTCTAAAATGATGCCTATGATTGGGTAATGACTCAGCTTCTTTCACATTCACAGATATATACTATTGTTAAGCAAAAACACATAGCAATGCCAAATTGAAAATATATTATCCTTGTTATATAATGACGCCTTTGATTGTGTAGAAAATTAGATTATTTCACATTCATATATACTTATATATTTATACTCTACCAACTATTAAAAACTAAATAATAAGTATCATTGTATCTGCATCATATATACTGAAACTAGCATGCACGAATAATTACACATTGTCTTTGTTCTAATCATATAATTAACCTATGCATGAATAATTATCAAATCATAAATAAGTTTAATGATTATATATGCATAATTAGTTTCTACCTATATCATTTTAGCCATAAAATATATATGATAACTTTCAGAAACAAAAATTATATATTTATATTTGCAAATTAGAAACTAGGATAAATATCTAAGTATATGTATAGGGACTTAAACTCTATCAACATCCTTCAGAAAGATACATGATTTTATATCTATAATATGATTTCAATGATTCCAAAATAATACATTCTCAACAGGATACACAATCATCCATACAAGGCAAGTTGTAATTATCTATGCTGACTTCAATATATAAATATTTATATGTATTGAATCAATGAGGTAGGATGGAACTTACATGGTGATTATAAAATGTATATAGTAGGGTTTAACACAAACATTCACCAAATAATTGAAAATTTTAAAATTAATATGCTAGTAATGAATATCAATGATTTCCTATGATATTTATATTTTTTTATTGAATATTAAAACAATCATCTACACCTCTTTGTTTCTTAGTTTTAATAATTTACATTTCTTTCCTATTTAAATCTATGCTTGTGCTTATTATAGAAACCCTATAGATATATGTATGACTCAATGTATCCAAAATTTATATATATTTCATGATGTAGGTTTTTACATTCCAAAAGTAAAATACATAGATATGTCTTGCCCTAAATGTATTGAAAACAAAATATGCAAATGATTGACACAGAAATAACTCACTAGAGTGTAATAATATAAGATGATAGTTAATTATTAATTTAAAATACAACACCTACTTGGTCAATTTTTTGTTTCTTATATGTGCCTTTCCTTCCTATGTTATGTCCCTTTGCTTTCCCTTTCTGACCTTCTCCTCAAAAATACATGAGATCCTTGCTTCAAAATTTTCCTATCTGAAATAGGCATGGCTCTCCCTTGCTTTAGAGTTTTTATATTTTTTTCTATTTGTTTTAGTTATTTTTCTAATCTATTAGTTCCCCTTTTGATTTTCTATTTTTAGTCTTTAGCTTTTCCTTTATTTTTTGTTATTGTTTTTTTTTTTTTTTTTTTTTGACTTCTAACAAAATTTTCATTTTTCTAATATTGAATGCTATAATTATATAATTTAATTAAATCAACTAACATTCATGAATATTATGGTATTTAAAATATCAATTTTATAATTACCAATAATCCAAATTTTAAATTTACTTTTGCCAGTAATTTTCTTACTAATATTAATTACAAAACATGTCAAATATGTAAAAGAGTATTATGATATTTACCTATACTGAGAAACCATAGAAAGTAACAATCTAAATCAATTAATAAATACACCACAATAAATTATTTTTAACACATTTATACCATGTGCTAATAATTATAGTGTCTATAGTATTTTAGCTAGATCACTATTGACTTCTGACATCTTTATCTACGTCACCCTCTTTGATGATGCTCTCCCTCTGACATGCTCTGAAGGATGAGTTCTCCTGTATCCATCTCATAACACATAGTTAATTAGAACATATCACATAATAAACATATTATATAAAATATAACTGAAAAATCATATTAATATGCTTGAAATATAAATACATATATTAACCAAATCACAATAAAGTAATCATATACTATCATGTATCTAAGCAATATTCTACTATCCCATAGTGGCATGTATCTCAAGATTAGTCAAAAATATAACCAATATAAAATGTGTCCTCTATATGTATCCATGAATAGTCAAATAATCTGTTTAGTGAGAAATCATGATGCAAAACCCTTCTCCTTTATATCTAGTCATCGTCAAAGATGACTCTTATTCAAACATATGTTCTAAAATAAAAATATTTTTCAACTTAAAATATCATAGTATAATAGTATCTAATCAAGAAAATAAATGTGGAAATCTCCTAAAGAGTTCATCAAAGTCCTCCCATATAACACTATCCTCAAATTAGTTATCTCATTGGACCTTACACTATGACATATTTCTATTATACAAATAAAGTTTGCATATGTTAATGACCCTGATTAGTTCTACTCTGGCCACCCAGAACCTGTAAAGAATTCCAATTTAAAACATGCATAACGTCTATTGTATAATTCTTACGATATAAAATATGGAAGACATTATGTAAAAGAGCTAGGGATGGTGGTAAAGTAATCCTATATGTTATAGGATTGACCACTATCAACATCTCTAAGGATTTCACACATCTTACTGATAACTTTGTAGACTTCCCAAATTTAATAAATCTCTTATGTTGTTTAACCCAAAACAAAACTTTATCACCTACTGCAAAGAGACTTTATATCCTCTTTATATTTGCATAACTCTTATACCTATCATTGGCCTCAACCGATCTCTACCTGATTAGTCTAACTTGATCTTCCATCTCTAAGAGCATCTTAGTTCCATAGACTACCCTATCCCAATTAATTAGTCTCCTATACCTTTTCCTATAAAATTCCTCAAATGTTATCATCTTACATGTTGATTGGTATGAGTTTTTATGTGAAAATAAAACCAATTTAAGATAATCTTCCCACTTTTATTACTGGTCTATACAATACATTTAGGGAAGATCCTCAAGCACTGAAATAATTCTCTTAGTTTATTTGTCAGTCTCTGAGTGATATGTTGTACTAAAAGTAAGTCATCTAAACCTTTGAAGTCATCTTCGGATCATATTTAAAATGATATTCTCTAGAAAACCATTCAAACTATACACTTCCTTAATGAACCTCTTCACAAGGATGGGCACATCATCAGTAAAATTATCTAAAATGAAGTGAACCACCTTTACTAGTTTGTCAACAACTACCAAGATCATATTGTGCCTATTCTATGGCATCAATAACCCTTGGACAAAGTCCATGATGATCACTTTCCATTTCCATTTTGAGATATCATATGGATATAATAATCTAGCTAGAATTAGATGCTCATCTTTCACTCATTGACACTCTAGATGTGACACATAATCTGCCACATCTTTCTTCATACCTTTCTAAAAATATAATGGTCTAATATCTACCATGAACTTGGTTATAACTAGATTTATTGAATATGGATAATTGTGTAAGTCCTTTAGCACTGTGATTTGTAGATTCTCACAGTATGGCATGTACAACCATCCATTGTAATGTAATAAACCATAACTCTCCAAATTGAATCTTTTGTACTGAGAAATTTGAGTATTGTTTGACAATGTTTTTCTAACTTGAACATAAAATTTATCTCTTGGAGAGAACTCAATCACCAAATCCTTGAAATTACTCTTGATAGTAGGTAAAGTTATTATGTACCTTCTATGACTAAGGGCATCAACTACTATGTTATCCTTACCTTTGATATAACTGATATCAAATTCATGATTAGATAAGAACTCAAGCCAATATATTTTACATGATCTTAAATTAGGTTGTGTGAAAATGTACTTGAGTCTCAAGTTGTCCATCTTGAGCTCATAAATTTTTTCCAACAAGTAATGTTTCCATATTTTCAAAGTGTGAACAATCACTAAAGTCTCAAAATAATGAAGGGCATAATTCAACTCATATAGATTTAACTTCCATGACTCAAAAGTCACTAAAAACCCATCTTACATAAGGACTCCTCCTAGCCCATCCCTAAATGTGTTTGTGACCAATAAAAATTGACCATTGGGGTCAGGATCTCTCAACACTAGGGTTGATGTAATTCTTCTTTTAAACTCCTAAAAGGCTACTTCACACTTCTCTAACTAGATAAATCTATGGTTCTTTTATTTTAAAGAAGTAATCAGATTAACTATTTTGGAAGAGTTTAGAATGAACTTTCTATATTAGCCTACTAACCCCATAAAGCTTCTAATCTCATGCACATTATTTGTTGCCTACACTTAAATAATGCCTCTAATCTTCTAGAGATATATTCAGATACCATTTGTAGAGATAATTTGTCGCAAATACTAGACACTTTATTGGAAAATCACACACTTGTATATCTTTCCATATAGCTTGTGATTTCGTAACCATTGCAAAATAAATTCCAAATGCTGAAGGTGCTCCTCTTCATTCTTTGAGTAGATAAAAATGTCATAAAAAAACTAGAAAAAGGTGGTCAGGATAATCTCTGAATATGTTGTTCATGAAATTCATGAATGATGCTAGGGTATTAGTCAGTACAAATGGTAACACTGTAAACTCATAGTGCCCCATACTAAGTTTTAAAAGTTGTTTTTGGAATGTCCTCATCTGAAATACTCAACTGATGGTATCTAGCTCAAAGATCAATCTTAGAAAATACTATTATTTATTGTATTTGATTAAAAAGATCATCTATAAGAGGTAATGGATACCTATTTTTGATGGTTTCCTTTTTCAAAATTATGTAATAAATGCAAATTTAAAGGGTACCATCCTTCTTCTTGATAAAGGCAATCAGGGCACCCCATGGTGACATGCCTACCCTGATCAACCTCTTAGCCAACAATTCCTTGAGTTGATACTTTAGTTCAATTAGCTCAGTGGTTGCCATCATATACATTGTATTAGACTATGGTTTCAAACCACATATGATATTGATAGAAAAACTAAACTCATGTCTACATACAAACCTAACAACTTTTTTGAATACACATCATGAAAATCTCTAAGAAATAGCTAATCTTCAAAATATGGTTCCTTAGGTTCCTCCATTTCATTTATCTTGATGATAAATTTTAGTCACCTTTTTACCTAAGCCTTCTTAAGCTCCGTTGCATAAATATGCCTAATCTTCAACTCTCTCTTATCACCTATCAAGACACTCAACTTTATCTAGGTAACAGTCAACCTTAGATATATGTTTTGCAATCCAATTGACTCCTAATATAACATCATATTTATCCTATAGATGCTACATACAAATCCATAAATATTGTGAATTTGGGGCACCTAATCTTTACTCCAACTAAACACTTGTCAACCATGAATTTTAAGTCATTCTCATACTATACATATCATGCATTTTCCATTACATCATCTCTTCTAGTTAATTTACTAAGCATCCTAAGAGCTATATAACATTATGTGGCTCCTGTATCTATAAAAATAGAAACTAGATAGTTAAACAAAGTACCTTATAGCTCAATAGGTTATGCCTAATATTTGGCTTGCTGATTGTTGACTACTAGATGAATCCATTACTAAAAACTACCCTATTAAAGATTAGGATTCTTGCTATTACACTTGTCTTAATGGCGATCATGAGCATAATTATCTTCTCTTCATACGAAACAACCTCCTAGTGGTCCTTTCTTATCATTCTGTTGGTTTCACTTGAAATCATATTTGGATCCACTACCTTATTTCTTATTGCCTGAGTCATTAAACTTTGCATTCTTACTTTTAAACTATTTCCCAAAGTCTCCACACCTTAATTTATAATTTTTCTTATTGAAGGTTGACATATAATTTTCAAACCTTTTCTTTAACTTATCCTTGGTCTGTAGAAGAAAATTCAACTTCAACTCTAATTTGATTGCTTTTTTGAAGCCCTAGTCCATTTTGGAAGGTCCATAAACATCTACATCTCTATCGATCTGGGGCCTCAAACCCATGATAAACTTCTTAATCCTGAATAGTGCATCTCATTGATCCTGAGTTACGTACTTTAGTAGTTTAGTAAGTTTATCTAAGTACTCATTCACCAATACATCACCCTACTTAAATTGTAAAATATATGATTTTATGATCAAAATAAATTTGTGGTAGCCACCATGACTTGAATAATTCCATAAACTAATCCCATGTGGTGGTGGTTAAATTAAGATTCGTTTCCAACCTTTTAATGGCCTACCATGTCACTACTTCACTAGCTAACTAATATGCTCCCCAAACTATCTCGATGATTGTAGAGTAAATTCAAATTTTTAGATACTTCTCCATCTCAATCAACCATGCATCATCTCCATCTCCCATAATAGTCTTATTGAGCCTAGGTGGGTTCAACTTCTTCATGTCTCTAGCCAACTCCATAACAACCTAAGCTCTGGTATCTTGAGGATTTTCCTACTCAAAAAGATGTTCTCCAGGTTCATCCTACTATTCCTCTTCCTCATGACCATGAACCACTTTTTTTAGAGCTGTAATCTAATCTCTGGTCTCATTCCTAACTGTGAGAATTTAGTTCATCTGTCCTAACTGCTCAACATTAAATTGGCTAAGATCAAATGGAAGCTTGATGTCATTATCATTTCTAAGGACCCTCTTCAAAAAATCTAACTTTTACCATACTTATTTCTATTAGTAGAAGGATATGAAAATGTTACTGGACTAATTAGATCCTAGAGTTTGAACTATACCTCTAATACTACATGTAACATCCCCACTAAGGTCTACCTATAAATTTGTGATTTTTCTTAAAATAAACAATATACCAAAATAAACTACATCCAAATAATCTAACAAAGATCATATAAATTAATTATGTATGATAATGGTAACAAATCATATTACATTGGTGATCTTTAATATCATGAGAGCACATCATAATGAATTTTTTTTTTTATAATAACTCAACCATAACTGATAAAAATATATAGTCACCATTGCCAAAGTACAATAATGAATAATTACAACTCATCATAATAATTTTTCATAATAAGTAAAACATAATATAAGATACATTTTTCCCCCATATCATAATTTTTGAACTCAAGTATTTATGGAGATCTCAAATGTCCTCTCAATAAGTAGTACTGATGTGGGGAGGGAGAGCATCATTCGAGCACTTTTTCATAGTAACCATGGACCAATGATACCCCACAGTAATACCATCAAGAAATGTCTCTCCTTTCATGGATGATTAGATAGTGATGGCACAAAAATTAAGAGAGATAAATAAGTAACCATGTGTTATATGATTTATAAATTAAGTATGCAATGTATCATAGAAAACTTGATCTATTGTAAAATATGGCACATACATGTAAATCATACTCATAAATTGATAATGTCTCATTAAACTTAATTTGGCCAATGTTTTAAAATTAGTAATATAAAAGTGATCTATAGACCAATCAAATTCATATACATCACTTGATCGGATAGCCTTCATTTGGTATTGTAATTCTTGTAAATAGTGAAGTTCATCTCACTCATTACTCCGCATTAGCAATGTAGATTAGTTCAATACAATTCAACCATAAGATTCATATAGTTTACATCCTACTAGCAAACACATCAAGTAACATGATAAACATAGGAGTAATGAAAACACACATTTATTCCATCAAATGTATGAATGAATCTTAATTTATTTTCTATCCCATACTATATATAATGGCTATAGTTTATACCATTTGAATAAAAAACAATTAACTACAAATTCAAATAAAATAATTTGTATCTAGTCAAAGTACACCCTATGATAACCCATATTATCACAATTTAGTGTTTAAACATAACAAATAGATTCTGCTAGTAGATTAGTAATGTAGTCATAAATATATGAAAACATACACTGATATTGTACAATTAGAACAAACAAAACTCCATTCCACAAAATTAACTGTAATCCAAACTAGTATTAACTATGCATCTAAATTTTTAGGAGCACCTTCGTTAAATATTTGTCATTCCCAATACCTTAACAAAGGTTATAATCCACTTGCGTAGATATATAATCATGGGAATACACCTCTAATAATATATATACTTCTAATTAAGCATACCATAGTTTATTTTAATATTAAGTTCACATCCAATATTTTTGTTTAAGTTCAAATTAACATATAATAAGTAATTTGTACCCATCATAGTGAAAACTTTTTTAGATTTATCATGCTTTCCATGTCCCATTAGATTATTCGTCTATTTAAAATAACAAAAATATAGACTATATGTTATTAACTAACATTCGTGTTTAATAAATTTGACATTTTTATAAAACAATATAAACAATATAATTATATAACCAATTCTAAGTCATAGTATCTTTTATAAGCTAAACAATGATACAAAAACACACACATACACACATACATATATACCTACCCCCCCCCCCCCCCCCCCGCCGCCCCTATATATATATATATATCTATATATATATATATATATACCACTTGAAATCCCATATTCCTCAAGTGTGGCCCTTTCAAAATTATAACTTAATTACCCTTATAGATTTATAAACATAACAATATTCTTTTCTTCACCAAATTGTGGATACGCTAAAACACATGGCTAAAGACATTCATATCACGGAGAACATGGTAATATAAACATTCAAATTTAAAAAGGGTATAGCGAGGCTCATTTGTTGATAACTGGGTCTTTCAAAATTCCAGCGTTCCAATATTAACCCCTGACCAAAAATACCATACAGCGAGCAATTACATATATATAATATTGCTAAGAAAGAAAACACGGCGAAGCTAAATAAAAAATATATTATCCTTATTCTACAACGATGCCTTTGACTGGGTAGCGACTCATCTTCTTTCACATTCACAGACAATTATATACTTATACTCTGCCAACTCTGACAAACCGAACTATAAGTATCATTGTAGCCGTCTCATATAAATATAACTAAAATGCACGAATAATTATAACAGCATAAATAGCTTCAATGATTATATATGTTTAATTAGTCGCTAGCCATATCACTATAGCTGTAACATATGTATGCCAACTCTGAGAAATAATAGTTATATATTTATATATGCAGATAAGAAAACAAGAAAAATCCGTATCAACAGCCTGGGAGTTGAATATAAAATGATTTCAACAGACATTACCCAACGCCTTCAAAAGGATACACGATTTTATATCTATATTTGATTTGAATGATTTAAAAAGAATATATTCTGAACAAGATATAGCAAGTTAAGGTACATCTATTTATTTCATGTTCGGTACAACCCTTTATTTCATGGTTCATTTTCATGAAAGTTACAAATCTAAGATTTTATTGCATTTATCTTGGGATAAGCTCAAAATATATGGAGCAAAATAAAAGTACTAAACAAATGATATTCTAAGGACTAAATATGAAGAAAGATATATTACCCTTTAAATATAAAGATAGTTCATAATTAAAATAAATAGTTATTAAATATAATCTATATATTTAATATAATCATTTAAACACTTGAACACCATCTTAAAAATTTCACTTCGCATTTTATATGATTTATTTAAAATATATATATATTCATATTTTATTGATTTAACTCATGGACCTAACAATGCATGCATAACTAAGTCCTAGTAAAGAAGGAAAGAAGGAATGTGGTAGGGCTTTGTACTAGTTGGTCCAGCCTAAGTAGCGAGAGAGGGTGCTATAGTATGTTTGAAGCTAGCTTTTTAAAATTATTTAAATAAATTTAAATTTAGAATATTTTTTTAATATATATAATTGATTTACTTTAATTAATAAAGTATGCAAGTATATGGCTCATTAAGACTGAGAAGAAAATAGTTCAAAAAGTTATAATTCCTAGAATCAATTAATTAAGGAACTATCAAGTACAAGAAGCACTAAAGTTGCAATAAGGATCAATTAACATTCAAGTTCATAATCCATTAAACATAGTCATTTTTAGATAATAGTATAATATATATTAATGGATAAATGAATGGATGGCATGGATTAAAATATTGGAAAAATAAAGAAAATAAAAATTATATTTATTTGCAAAGAAGTTTTTTGAAAAATACATCGATGAAAATGGACAAATACTTGATACTGACATAAAAATATTATTTGTTCATCTTAAACTAGATTTTCTCGTATAAAATTTTGATGGGATGACCACATTTTTAGTGAAACCTAAAAAAATATAATCTTCCATGAATATAATATTACAATTATAATCAACCCAAGTGGAAAGAAAAGGTTAAAATTACACATAGTCAAATATAAATAAAAATGTAACAAGATTTTCCATCTATACAATGTGACAATTATTGATGGGGTCCGTATATATGTGGTTGATCAGCTTCCACTTATTTCTATATAATGTCCTATTGATTCATCACCATCATTTAGAAATTTAGATAAACAAGGTGCATGCAGTGCCAAGTCCCTGCAAGGCAGTAGCTTATTGTACATAGGTACCGTGCAAGTGGTATATCTATTGAATTTTCTACTTTTACTTAATAAACTATTATATCAATTTAAAATTGTATGGTATCTAACTTGAATTGGGCTTGAACATAATCCACAGTCTCCTAGCTAATGCATAAGGTCTTGTTGAATAGGAAATTAGGAATATGAGGTTTTGCTACAAATAGAGAATTGGTGGTGGTCTGAACTCCCAGAAGCTAGTTGGTCAATGTAGCTATAACCACTGCATTTTCATGCCCCACATTCTATTAGAAATGCACCAATACCTTCATAAGCACAAACACATCTCCCCTATAACCAACAGTTCATGTGGCTTTCAAAAAAAATCATATTGCATACAATCCTATCAAGGGACTCACATAACCTCTTAAAAAAAATTGATTTGAATTATTTGATGGATAATATTTGTAGAGCCATAGCCAAATTATTTTACACCAATGAATTTAAATTTTACAGTAAAAAAGGTTATGAAATACCTATGGAGAAGCTTCAACCATCAGCAAATAATTAGTAGCTTGGGAATTCGTAACAACACCCATGATGGAAGATCCAGAAACTAACATGTCTAGATTCAATTTTTTATTAGAGTCTTCTTCCATGCCCAATAGTAGATTATCCAAAGCCATAACCAACCCAATACATTTAACCTTATTTATTTGGACAAATAATTTTTGCCTACTCATTTAAATTGAGTAAAGAATAGCATAAAATAAATCAACTACCATCAAATTATAGAAAGTTGTTAGCATTGAATGGAGGCTTAAACATGTGGGACAAACAAAACTAGTAGACAATAGTTTTAGTATTCAATAAGGGAATATATATAATGTATACAAAATAATTTTAGTATTCAGCAAATGTATATATTTAATGTATATACACCCTGGTCAAATCACCCACTTACAAGCTATGTTAAGAAATAAATATAGATTCATTTTATTATTTCTTGTAGGTGCATTAATGTCCAATAAGCAAAGGATAAGAGGTGTCAGACTCCATGCAACAATACAATCATGAATTACATTCAATTAGCCTGAAAAAATAATAGTGAAGATCTATGGAAATAAAATACATTACCACCTCAATCATTCCCATTTTGAACAATTTACTACTATGGCTCATCGTTTAAAAATAAAGTAGTAGTTTTATACTTGCAACATATTTTTTATTCAAAATAGTACCATTTATGGTTCATCATAGTTTGAAGTGGACTTATGAGATACAAGTTTACACCCACATCTTTCCTTTCTATATTAGTTTAAGAAAATCAACGTTTATTAAGGATTGTGGTGTGGTTTAAATTTTTTCAAAGATTTCTCTCTAAATTTCAAAAAAAAAATGAAAACCCTCTGTTGAAAAAATAAATAAATAAAATGCAGTCTCCTTCTGATCAATGATAGCATTCATCATATCTGTTGAGATCTTTGTAAATAATCCATTAATGGCATGATTTAGAGTGTAAAGGCTATGATTTGGACTGTATGGATAGGTAATATAATTCTTTAGACTTAATGTTCATGAGATATTCTCTAAATTTAGGAAAAAATGTCCATATTTCTTACATTTCCATTATTTTTGTTTTATTTGGAGATTAAAGAGAAATATTAGCACCAAGCAATGTAAATAATTATAATGATGGTGCTTACTTGACCATTGTGGATGTGGTTTAGCAATTATTTTCAAAGATTTCTCTCTAAATTTGAGTTGCTCACCTTTATCAATCTCTGGTCCAACGCAAAAAAATATAATAAGTTGATTATTTCAATGTTGATTTTCCTTCCCTAATGTTAGAGTCCAGTTCTAGAGTAATCCAATGTAATGGGCCTAGGTCTGTCTAATATATCTATAGCACCAAAAAAAATAAATAAATAAAATGCAGTCTCTTACTTCTGATCAATGAATAGCATTTCATCATATCTGTTGGGATGGAAATCTTTGTAAATAATCCATTAATGGCATGATTTAGAGTGTAAAGGCTATGATTTAAGACTTTACTGTATGGATAGGTAATATAATGCTTTAGACTTAATGTTCATGAGATATTCGCTAAATAGAAATATTTTTAGTAGAAAGAAAAAAAATGTCCACATTTCTTACATTTCCATAAAAGAATTTTTGTTTTATTTGGAGATTAAAGAGAAATATTAGCACCAAGCAATGTAAATAATTATAGCGCTTTGGTTTATGTGTTTGATATTTTGATAGCTAAGTGCTTACTTGACCACTAATAATGGCAATGGATGGGAGGGAATAATTATACTAAATAGTTACTAAATAATTATAATTCTTTATAAAGCCTTTTTGGATGCATTGTTCTATTTTTTTAACTCTTGAAGTATTTTTATGTTTATTTAAAAAATCAATTAAAAAATTTACAAATAATGTCTTTGTTTTAAATTAAATGTACTATTATAATTATTTATTTAATCACTATAGCTTTATTTATATATTTTAAATAAGCAACAATTTATTTGTGACTTAAAATATTGTATAATTATAATATATGGTTCTTAATTATTCATTACCCACTTAAATTTTATGAAAGATATGTGATGTGTCATGAACAACATGTGGCATCTCTATTGTTGAAGTACATAATACATAAGGTTTGTTTTCTATGTAATTCATTACTTTGTTTTCAATCAATTTGATACCTTTTCTTGATAATAAATTTTGTAGTATTCAAAGATTTCATATCTAACATTGTGTTGAAATAACATCAATAATATTAAATCCCAAGTCTTAACTATCATTTCATTATCAAGTGTATAATCTTTACAAATATATGAACTATAGAATGAATTTTAGTACATGCCTGCTTTGTTATTATTTCCTTGTATTTATAATTTACATTAAAAAATATGATGGCTCTAAATATTTAAACATACATCAAATATTATTTTATATTGTATAAAATATGACTAAAATGTTAACCAAATTTTTAGTATCTTACTATGAAATTAGTCTCTCTCCTTATAAACACTTAGTTTTATATATTTTAATTTCCATTACACCTACTCCACAATGTAATTTATAATATTAAATTCATTACTGTAAACAAAATTGAAATATATAATATCAATCAATTAAAAAATGAAGTGAAAATTATAACTTCTAGTATTGAATGTGTATAATATTTTTGAGCCTCCTATTTAGATAAGTATCAACATCTAATGTTTCAAATTTAGAATACAATGGTTTTTAATAGGTGAAAACTCATTAAAGTGCCACAAGGGGTTACCATTGAGTTTTAATTTGTTTTGAACTATTCAAATCATTCTTAAGTGCACCTTCATAGGAAATTGAACATCGTAAGAATGTATATTTAATATAGTTGTAGTTTTATTTTGAAAGTAGGGGGGAACTACTTGAAAAAAGACACTATAAAATTAAGAGGATCTAGTTAGTATAAGGGAAGAGAAGAAGGTTTTTGTCCCTAATTTGACGAGCCAAACAAAGGGAAAAAATGCATTGTCAATATCAAAACAAGTGTAGGGTAATGGAAAGAATCATAATCTCACTAGAAGTATACAACTATCCTTGTTGATAGGTAGAATTCTTAGTCTTGGACCTATTGTCACAAAATATTTCACCCTAGAGTAGGTTGTTCAAACCTACTCCAAATCTGGGCAACATGGGAATACATCTAGGTATGTGGGTCTACCTATACTAGAACTAGACCTCAAGGTTTAAGGGATAGCACCTTGAATTTGTCTTGAAGTGGTTATCACCTATACTAACAGATAACTTGTGGGAAAAGGGGAAAAAATATAAAAAAATTGAAACTAATATAAGGGGGTGATACACCATAAGGATTCCCACAATGCTATCATACTTATTTTACTACGAAAAAAGACCTACAACTAACTTCAATGTCCTAAGATGTTCTAACATAAGTGTTTCAATATAGAGGTGATATGCATGAGATAATTCATGATAAGTAGACCAAAGATCATATTTTTGAATATAAATATACTTATAGATTCGAAGGGATCCAAAAATGCTAGTTAAACACTATACAAAATGTTAAAATGAGAACTACTTGTACTAGACATGAAATGATAAATAATCACTAGACCTCACCACTCATCACTTTGCACACATAGAAAATAACTTTACAAAGTCAAAACCAAATTGGTTGTATTATTCAAATGAAAATTACAACATCAAACCATTTGGGCTTGACCACACATTATGTGGATTTATTAAACAAGAGACAAAATGGCTAGTATTTATAGAGTGTGAGGAAAGAGAGAGGTGAATGAAGTCCAAGAGTCACAAGAATAGGTTTCAAGATGAGATAAAGAGTTACATATATTGAGGAATAAACTATGAGATATAACATGCAAGGTCTATATGGACAAATGCCCCTCCAAGGCATGAAACTCTTTAATTCTATCGTAGGTATCGTCAACTTTCTCCTTGAAAACTACCTTCATCATTTGGGCTTCCTTGAAGACTCCACAACATACTAGGGATAGATGAAAAAAATTTACTAAGATGAATGGGTTATAAATAGTCTCCAAATGCATTGGATGTGTCCTTAATCATCAATATTCTTATGGACAAATGTTCTCACTGCTTACAGTCATAATCACTCTTCTTTCACTCACCATTCACAGTTGGCACAAAGTTGTGCTCCAGTTTATCAAACCAATCTATACATAGGATGATGTGAAACTTTTAAAGAGTCCTGCTACCCTTAAATTAATTAGGCAACCCTTAAAATGCTTTCCAATTGAATTTATCACCTTCTCACTTGGTGATCATCTATCAATCACTATGCCATTTTAGATTGACTAAAGTAAATGTGTAATCTGAGATATTTGTGAGATATTCTAAAGAAATATATGTGTATAAAGGGTTATAAAAGGTCCCATTATACCTCCCCAATTTATCCTCACCTTTTGAAACCTTTATTAAGCTAAAAAACATAAAAAAATGTTAATAAAAACCATTTTGCACCTTGTTCATATAAGTAAGTTAGGAGCCAACTTGATGGGAAAGATCCCTATAGATTAAAATTGTTTCGCTCACCAAAATATCTCATTTGGATAGCTCTACTTCTTTATTCTTCTAGTCAATTCATTAGCAAGTGCTTTTGGTCATGTTACCCTTTAAGGATAGTTCATAAAGTTATGACATCTAAATCCTAAAACAATTTCACTAAAACATTGTTAAGGATGCTCTCTAACATAACCTATCTCCTAAATCTCCCATGATATACATCCATACACATATGAGCTTCTAAAGCTAACCTCTCTAAACTTTTCATCGCATTGTGCACACCCTGTAATGATTCTAGGTCAAGAAATGACCTCATTATAAGTTTATTTATAGATAAAAGGATCAAACAAAACTTATAACATCACATGATGATTTTACCATACATTCTAATTCTTCTCTGGTGTATAAAGTGAAGTTATGCCTCTTTTAGGCATTAGGCCTAGTTAAGGCATAATAGGTCTTCTAATACTTTTGTGAGATTGGGCCATTATGATTTGTTTCTAATATATTTAGTCCCTTATACATGTTTATATATGTCTATAATATCTAATTATACCACATTAAAAGGCTATAACACTTCACATCTCACTTTCTCATCATCTCTCCCACCAAGCCTATAGGATATGGCTATCTCAAAGTGCCCTCTATCTGAGATAGAATAGAGGGCACTTCACCTATTACATTAGTGAAAAGAAGTTATTAAAGTAATTATTAAATTATATGAACCTTAGGTACTTAATTTTAGGTTTGGATTGTATCAATAGCACCTCCAAATCTCACAAGACCCAAGACAAAGTTCTACACGCTGACTGTCTGGAAGTTTATGTGTGTTGGCTTTAGGTTGTTCTTGAAAAGCCATTCTTCCCATATTTTCCATTGAAATGAGACTAAGGGAAATTGTGTATCACAAATTTAGGGTCCCTTCAAACATTTTTATCATCAAAACACTTGCCAACCCTTTTATTTTTCACCTTCTAATTTGATAGGTTTAGTTATAGTCAACCGTGTCCTATGTTTCAACTCAGAAGAGAGGTCCTATAGGTGTATTTTGCATGGTTAGACCTTAAATCATTGTAATAATAACTTATTGAAGTCTTTTAGACTTATCCGATAGTTTTAATTTCTCACACCATGCCTTAGGTTAGACTAACATCAAGAGTGTCATATTTTATATCACTCATACTAATGTCAACTCTAGTTGACTATTCTTGGAGCAAAAAAAGGTCTTGTAGATGCATATCAATATTTAAAACTTTTTAAACACATCATAGGATCCCTTGGAGTCTTTAAATTAATTCCAATTGATAATTTTTTTTGTTTTTAGGCTTATAATCATCAATTTTCATCTCATAAGTTTTTCAGTACCTACAGTCAGACTGTAGGTGGCTTTTCTAAGGGCAAGGTACACTTGTAGATGGATCATTGAATTAAAACATTGTAGTTTCACTCCCCTTAATTTCTTTTGGGCCCTTAGTGTGCCTTTCATGTGAATAGTATCATTTAACATGGAGATGTGCCTTTATACTTTCACCTTGGATTATGAAATCATTTGTAAGTCTCTAATACTATAGAAAACACTAAAAAAGTGCAGTGAAAGATTTTATAGAATGGAAACCTCTTTTTTCTTAACTCCTTTGGCAAAACCCTCACATTATTTTGTAATGTTTTACTCATATATTATGGATACATGATGAATGAATTCAACTTCATCTATACATCATGACATCCTATTAAATAACGTCATGAAAAGTAAACAAGGTTCTATTTCAAAGCTTTTAAGGTAATGAGTCCTTAAACTCCTCTGTTTATGAACATGGCTCTTTAAGCCTTCTTGCCTCTTCAAAAATTCATAATGACTATTATTACATTATCAAGCCATTAAATCCTCTATGAGGATCTAAGAACATGTCTAAACTCTTCACTCTAAATTCTTAGACCTTTGTGGGCACTTGTAGTTGTACACAAAGTAGTAGAGAAAGGTAGTGGGAATGGCATATAGATATTTTGCATAGTGTATGACCTCATGATCCATTATATACCTATTCCAAGTCTTCAAATTAACCTTTTCAACCTTAAATTACTTCAAATAAGTTATATTCTTCACTTTAATGTGGTTGAACAAACTAGAGATCAAGTAGGTATATATTAATGGTGTAGGACTATGTGTGGAGTTTATCTTGATATTCATAGTCTAACATATACCATTTGGAAAGAATATATTGATTAATATTTTCATAATATGGTTTCCAACCTCTTAAAAATCTTCATTTATTGTCCATGGTTGTTATTTAAGGCTTCAGACACCTGATTATAGGTGATAATCATGAAAACACTTATTACGTTCATATGTTATTTGATTGCAACTCCATGGATGTATCCTTTGAGACTGAACTTGGAAGGAGATAGGATTAGAAATAAATAATAATTATGAAACACAAAATATCACCTTCATCTAAAATCACTACAAGGACATAACAACTTTTGTTGTTGATGAATCTGCCTACAACTAGGACTAGAAATCTAAACCTAAAACTTGAGGATTTGAGATCATAAAATCACCTCCAAAGATGAAAACAAGGATGTAAACCATGAAATAATTATTTCCACATCCTCTAGTTTCATTTCCAACAATTTTTTTGTATGAACTAGCTCAAACAAGAAGAAAACCTATAGAATGTCAGTATTAGTATGTAAAAAAAGATAGTCAACTTCTTAAGCATGGTTCCTACAGTATACGAAACTAATATCTGGAATGTTTTCATGATTTTAAATCAAATAAATTTTACTAACACACCTCAAGATAATTTTACCTAAAACTTCTCTTACTAGGTGTACCTTGAAGAAACTTATTGATGAGTTTTAAATGTCTAATGGAATGATGGAGAAGTGAAACAATTTTTACTCTCTTTTCACACTTCTAAACTGGATCAAACATGTAAATGGAGTTAGGGAAGTTCAATATTCATTTTTCGAGATTTTCACATGTTCCACACTCCTGTATAGGTTGTATAACTACCAAAACCTTCTTCATTTCAATTGTTTTATTGATTTTAGGTAGGAATCTACAAGCTTTTTAGTTACTATTAACATGAATAATAGTACCTAAAATATTGGATGTTTAAAGAGAGTTGGTAATATTTATCTACAAAGGAAAGTTGAACCACTATCATAAATGGCTTGGATGTGACCCTTTAGTGACATGAAATGACTTAGGACTAGATTTGATAATGACCAAGATTAATAACTCATTAAATGACATAAAATAAGACCATGGAACACCCCATTACATTATAAAGGAACACTATACAAGTTTTTGACTAGAATGAGTTTACTTATTTTGACTTGTGGTCAAATAGTCAACATTATTAGTGATTTCCTAGAGGTGGTATGATTGCTATGCCAAGATCAATAACCTAATCCTTTCATTGGGCCCTTAAGTCACCTATATACAATATTTACACTTAATTTTACTTTGAAACCACACAAATCATAAATGAAAGACACACAAAATAAGACACACCAAAATAAATAAACATGTGTTCTCAAGAACACTTATGGAACACACACACAACTGAAACAAAGACAAACCTAACCTAGTATTTACAAGACTTAAATCTTGAGCTAAAAAACATCTTACCATGCTTCAACCAAGGTCAAAGATGGTTCCCATTGAGTATTTTTCACTCCATAAATTTAACTTGTCATGTGAAACATGCTCATCTTCAATCACTTAAATATGTAGATGGTCAATAAGCTTACCATCTTGATGTCTTTTCATGCTTGTAAGTGAAATACTTTGGGATTTCATGAATTATTTACCTTGATCTCTATAGACCTTGTTTGGATCTACAAATATCTTGATCTCTATCTTATTTGATTGGTGTTCCTCAAATTATAGATTAGGAGTGGTCATAACTGCCTCAACTTTGCTCTCTCTCAGGATAGAATTTACTTGATGTGAATGATCATCAAGTCCTTCACCATGCTCCAATATTTCTAAATGTAGTTTTACCTTAGGTTGAGGTCTTGACTATTCCTTAAGCACAAATATTTCTTCCTTGATTTCACTTGTTCCCTCTATGACTACAAGCTCTTGAAGAATAGTACATCATTCACTTTGATGTTTGATGAACCTTTATCTTTTCTAGTTAATTAAACACTCAACATAATCCTTGTTAGAATCATTAAAAAAAATGAAATATAGACTTATTATGAGGGGAAGTAATATTAATTTAATGATCAAATTCTTAACATATGACATTAAACCTTGCCATAAGTCATCCTCCTCCTCATCATGAATGTCATCATCAAGGGCAGCATAATAAATTGTAGGTAGAGAGGAATTATTATTACCGCCATGGTGATATATCAATATATTAAACATATCATCATGATTCACATGAATCATATAGTTTTCTTACATAGTTTGGGGAAGAGAATGTTCAATACTAACCTCAACTTGTTCAAATTATTCTTCATGGATGATACAGGTGCTAAGGTTAGCTTCCTCAAATTAAGCGTATGGATCATGTTCATAACCATCTACACCATACTCACCTATAAACAAGTCACATATGCCTTTATGTTTATAAGAACCATCATCCACAATAGACTTTTCTTTCTCATTGATCACACAATTTAGGTTGGAGCTTACTTCTACATAAGGTTCAATGTGAAACCTATCAAGTGGTTCAGTCATTATGGTAACTTTTATTCCATATATTGTCATAAATGCTAAGAAGGAAAATTTAACTAAAATGTAACCTCTTATCTTAGATGTGAAATATCTTGAAAGTCAGGTTGTAAAATGGGTAGGCAAGTGAACAACAATAATGTATTTAAGTATGGTGAAAAAAGGATAGTCATAGAGAAAAACTTTCAAACCTTTGATCAAATCTATTTTCTTAGCATGTGCACAATCTAACTGAATCACTCCTTTACTAAGGGGTTCATACATTAGTCTCAATTTATCAACTACAACTTTGGGAATCACTGATATAGACACTCCATTATCACCAATGAATTTATGAATGAGTTTGTCAACCATAATGAGAGTGAGGTAGAAAGGTGGAGGTTTCTCAACTTTGGTATATGTTTTCATAATGTTGTTAGAGGCATTGGTAAGAGATACATGACCATAACCATTTATTGAAGATAAATGACTAGTAGGGATAGTGAACAATTGTTTTTGTAAGAGTTCCTTTTGTCCAGGCATATGAAGGACATCCCTAATAGAAACAAATGCCTTAGCATTCTTTAATTAATCTATTATGTTTAGGGCATAATCAATTACTTTATGTTGAGTATTTAGAGGCAAGTGTTTTTATATTTAGGAATAGAATCAATTTGAATAGACCTCACCATATTTTTATTTGGAGGAGGTGTAGGAGCAGTACAAACTACCATATTTGTAGTCATGCCTTATTTCAATATAGGAAGATTAGATGAAATTGTAAGTACATTAATATAACCTCCTAAAGCCTTCCTCTTATCCCATTTTTATCTTCAACATAATTTCCTTGATAAAGAACTTAAATATCTTCCACTAAGTAGTTATTGAAGTTTTCTCCTTGAGGATTCCAACTTTCACTTCCTTGAATTAATAATTTGTCTTCTACTAATAGTAAAGGAGTGACTCCTTCTTGATAAACTAGAGATTTGTCTCCACTTTAACTCGCATCCATGAATTGGCCTTGTTTTTATTATTCTCCTTGCACCAAGTTGTTATGCACTGGTACCATCTCTCTTGTGTTGGAGGTATAATTGGGATTGTTTGCATTTGTAGACCTATTAAAATTAGGCTACCCTTGAACTCTCAATCTCCCATATTTTTTACCATATTACTGGTGATAGGGAAAGGGGTTTTGATTATCACCTTATTGCATATTGGCTTGTCTATTTTGATCTTTTAAGGCTTGGTATTTGCCTTTAATAAGTTAGACCTTGACTACCAATCAATGGCATCTTTTTCCTTCTTAGGAGTAAACTTTGAATTAGCCATTGCATTGGGAACATGGATAATTTTTGGATCAATAGTAGTAACATTATGAAATAAAGGCATAAACACTTTTTTAAGGAATCTTTCTTGATTGAATGAGGCAATTCTCAGCTCTAATGGCAAGGTCCTAAGCTTTGGGAAGAGTGAAACCACCCATGGATTGTAGTATGATTTCAATATCAATACCAATGGCTGTAAAGTATGTGGGTAAGACAAAGCTAAAAGATGGTCTCATGGGAGGATCAAATATATCCCAAGTATTTTGGAACCTCTCATTTAAGTCATGCATTGTTTCCTTGGGGGATTTTTAGATAAAATTGAGATGATGTATGAGTGAAGTGTGGTCACATTCATTTTAAAACCTTAAATTTAATAACACTCCAAATTCATACCATGTTGTCATACAATCACTAGACAAAGTCCTATAAAAAGAAAGTGCTTTCCTTCTAAGGGACATGACAAAGAGTCTAATGGTAATATTGACCTTAGTTACATTGTAGAAACAACAAAAGTTTGATATATCCCTAATGTGTTCACTATGAATAATATGGATTTCACCACTAAATGTAGGGATACTGTTTATAGCATTAGGGGGAATGTCATCATAGGCATCAAGATGGATTTTATTTTTAGTATTAAAGGTAGCAAAGGCATGTTGCCTAGCAATGTTTTCTTTCAAATATTCCTCACTCTCTTGGTCTTCTTGTCTATCAAAGTCCTCTTACTCTTCAAAGGAAAAAATAGACTAAAGGTGTTAAACTTCAAAATGAAGTTTAGGTTGAAGAGGTAGATTAATGGGATTGAAAACTCTACTAGAAGATGACCTAGTAATGACCATGAAGTATGAGAGTAAATATATGAGAAAATAATGGTATAAAATCATATTTTACCTTTAATGGAGAATCAAAATAGTAATTAGAACACCAATATGAAACTGATATTGTCAATACTAGCATTCACCTTGACAAGTTATCTTGAGGATAATGGGTGGCATCAGATGTTCCAAAGTTTTTATCACTGAATCTTGAACCCTAGAGGAGGTTGCTCAAACCCACTATAGATTTAGGAAACATAGGAATACTTATAGCTATGTGGGTTTACCTAAAGTAGAATTAGACCTCTAGGTTTAAGGGCTAGCTCCTAGAATTTGCCTTGAAGTGCTTATCACCTATACTAACTGATTACTTATGAGAAAAGGGGAAAAAATATGCATGAAAGTAAAATAAGGAATAAATATGCATGAAATGAAAATAATCCAAGGGGGTGATACACCTTAAGTATTTACTTAATACTATCATGCTTATTGCAATAAGAAATAAGACTTAGAAGCTAGCTTCAAAGTCCAAAGATGTTCTAAAGTAATTGTTTCAATATAAAGGTGATATAGATGAGATAGCTCAAGGTAATAAGAAAATAGATCATATTTTTTAATCTAAGGGAAATTGCATACTTGAAGGGAGCCAAACACACTAGCTAAAATCTATATGACCTATTAGAATGAGAACTCATTTTACTAGACATGAAAGGATAAAGAGAAGCAATGATAGAATCACTAGACCTAACCATTCATCACTTTATAAACATAAAAAATATGTTTGTGAAATCAAAACTATATTTATTATATTGTTGAAAATTAAAATTACAACATCAAACTACTAGGGCTTCACCATATATGGTGTGGAATTATCAAACATGAGCCAAAATGGGTAATACTTATATAATGTGAGGAAGGAGATAGGAGAATGAACTCTATGAGTCATAATAATAGGTGTGAAAATGAGAGAAGGAGCTACATATGCATATGAATTAAGTATGATATATACCATGCAAGATATATATGGACAAATGTCCCTCCAAGTCATGAAATTCTTCAATTCTAGCATAGGATTCTTCAACTTGCTCCGTGAAAATGGCCTTCATCATTTGGACTTCCTTGAACACTCCAAAATATAATAGGGACTAAATAAATCATTAAAATAATGGGGAGAGGTTATAAATAGTCTCTAACATGCATTGTATGTGTCCCTAATGATCAATATTATTATTTCCAAGTGTTCTTACTGCTTGGAGTCATAATCACCCTTCTTTCACTCACCCTTCACACTTGGCACTAAGGTGTGATTTAGTTTCTAAAACAAATCCATAAAAAGGATTATGTGACACTTTTAAATAGTCCTCATACCCTTATATTAATGAGGAAAACCATAAAAGGCTACCTAATTGAATTTATCACCTTCTTACTTGGTGATCATCTCTCATTCACTATTCCATTCTGGAATATCTGGAGTGAAGGTGTCAGTAGAGATATATTTTAGCTCTTATAAAGTAGTAAGAGTATATGGATTGTTATATTAGGTCCCATTATACATCCTCAAGTGTTCCTCACCTTTTGAAACCTTTCTCTACCTATAAAACATAAAAAACTACCAATAAAAGACATTCTACACCTTATCCATATAAGTAGGGTAGGAGCCAACTTGATAGGAAAGACACCTAGAGGGTCATCTACATGTTCAAATTATTTACCTAACCAAATAGGTTAATTTTCATGCCTTTACTTATTTATCTTTCCCATTAGGTCATTAGTAAGGGTTTTAGGTAGTTATACACTTTAAGGATGGTTCAAAAACTTGTGACATCCAAACCCTAAATAAATTTCACTAAAATATTATTCACGACATTATATAACATACCATATCTCATTAGGCTCCCATGCCATGCATCTGTACATATATTAGATTCTAATGTTAACCTCTCAAATATTTCAAGGCATTTTGCATACCCTATCATGCGTCTAGGAAAACAAATGATTTATATGTTAATTTATTTATTGGCAAAAGGCTAAAAATAACCTTATAAATCCCCATGAATATTTTACCATGCATTTAAATGATCATCTATTTTGAAGAGTGAATTTACACCACTTTTAGGCATATGCCTAGTCAAGGCCTAATAGGTCTGCCTATACTTTTATGAGTTTGGGACATATGATTGGTTTCTAAAATTTGTGAGGCATTATCCATATTAATATATTTATAACATATCTCCTTATACCTCCTTTCAATGTTAGAACACTTCACAACTCACTTTCTCATCATATCTCCCACCAAGCCTATAAGATATGGCTCTTTGGGAGTGCCCTCTGTCTAAGATAGAACAAAGAGAAATTACCTTATTTCCTTAGTGAAAATTAAGGTAAGAGAGGAGTCAAACAATAATAAGGACCTTTTGTACTAAATTTTAGGTGTGGATCATATCAATATCATAGCAAAATCTCATAAGGCCTAAGACAAACTTCTACACACCGACTATCTATAAGATTTGGTGTGTTGGTTGTAGTTTGTTGATGCAGGAGCATCTGGTACAAATTTTTCAATTATTGTATTTTCCCTCCCAAATGTTGAAATTGAGGGGTAATTGTAAAAAGTAAAAATTTAAAAGGTAATTTTGGGGTTGTTGATAAAATCAAGAAGGAATGGTTGAAATGATTTTCAACCTTAGCATACTGTTGTAATTAAAAATTGTTTCTTGTTTAATCCTGAGCCAAGTTGGCGTAGTGGTTAGGGAGGATTTTTAAAGAGAGCTTCAAAAGAAGAAATTGTTGCAACAAACAATAGCTCTGTTTGATTATTTGGCTGAAGATAGTAAGATATGGATGTTGGGAAAATCAGGCCAACTCTTTTGACATTTTTAGAGATGATGCGCTGCCCCAAAGTGAATAAGTCTGTTAAGGTTCTTGAAAAAACAAAAAAAAAAAGAAATTCAGAAGGAGGAGGACAGTGGTACGCAGAACTGGGAGTGATTGCGAAGGTCAAAAGGTGGATAGATGTCTGATTTTATACGGCCCAGTGACCATGGAAGAGATTGAATGCGCTCCCTCGACAGCAGCTTAGACGTTTTAAGGTGGGATGAGTGGTAGAACAATTGTAAAAGGATTTTGATTGCCACGTTAATTGGCCATTGATTATCTCATACTCTTCCTTGTAAAGCTTTTGAGAAGAGAATGATTGTTTAGGCATTCGATTGAATTCTACAAAGAAGAGCAAGATACCCCTGGGGAATGGAGATCCTCCATCTTTCGAGTGCTTTAGAACGTCTGCTAGTATAGAAGAGGCGTGATAGATTCCATTAGGAGCGCTACTGGCCTGCTGGAAACCAGAAGGGTAGGTGCAGATTATCTTTCATAAGGCGTGCCATATAGGTTGTCTGCAGATGATGTCTATCTGACTGATGGCTGTATACAAGCTATTGAAGTTGTTCTTCAGTTATAGGGCGTGAAGGTACAAACATTCTCATTCCAAGGCCAGGATTTCCATATTATGAAGCAGTACTAGCATACAAAGACATTTTAAGCCAGGTATTATGATTTAGTTCCAGAAAGGGGATTGGAAAATTGACTTGGGCCAAGTTGAGACAATAGCTGACAACAACACAGCTAAAATGATTGTTATCAATCCAAGCAACCCATGTAGTGTTGTTTCTTTTTAGTCACGATCATTTATCTTGTGGAGACGGTTAGAAGGTTACGTCTATGGACTTCTTGCTTTTGGTGAAAAGCCGTTCATTCCAAAAGGATCTTTTACATCGACTGTACCAGTGTATTTAAATTCTCCATTTCCCCAAGCTTCTAAGAAACTACGGACCGTACGTTGAAAGGAAAATCTACGAACTCTGTCGGTCACCAATCATGATTTTTGTGTTGTGAAGATCACAAAATTTGTAGTTGCTGGAATTTTCTTGTGATGACACGTCAGGGACCCTGAGACAATAAAATAGAAGCATCGACATGTTTCCATGAAGGCCGTGAAGAACTGGGCATGGCAAATTCTGTGTTATTGATTGGAATGGAGAATTCTATGAGCCTTAGCCGTGTGAGACTTTAAAATAATTTATCATCTGCCTATATCAATTTCACAAAAAGTGCATATGATTAGATTTACAAATTGTAGAAGAGTCCTGTTTGCAGTGTGTAATTATATTTCATCATTTGGTATCAGAGCTTGAAGCTCTTGGGGACTTAGAAATGGATCATAAGTTATTGTAGAGTTTGGCATAGTTGCATTTGTGAATGATGTTGTAGTTGTGAAGGATTTGGCAAAGAGATCAACAGGGACAACACTAAATGACTCTGCTGGAGAAAAGGTATGAGAAGTCTATGTTATTTGATTTGAGTTTATTTTGTTTAAGAAGCAACAGGTGAAGAGAAAGGCAGCCAAGCCATTGAGGCTTAAGAAGAGAAGAAGCCAAGGAAGGCTTATTGAAGAAGATCCAAGAGGAAGCTTGGATAGCTTGCCAAAAGACTAAGGTGAAACAGACTTAGGTGAGGTAAAGGATGAAGTTTTGAGAAGAGTGATAGAGGGACTGCCTAGAAGAAGAAGATCCAAAGCAAGGTAAGCTTGGATTTGTAATTTGTGTTTGTTAAAGAGTTGTCTAAAGAGTTGCTGCAGGATTGAGAAGAAGAATCAAAAGACTAGGATGCAAAAGGCCTAGGTGAGATCAAGAAGATTGTCAAAAGACCAGTCAAGGAGAAAGGCTTGGGTGAGACAAGGGATCAAGAGACCAAGGTGGAAAAGACTTGGGTGAAGATCTCAGAGATGGAAGCATTGTTGAAGGCACTACAGAGCAGCAAGGCATATGAGGGCAGCAAGAGGAAAGCAAGCATCAAAGGTATGACTAATGTTGATTTTAATATAGAAATTGCCAGTTTGAAGAAAGAATTAGCTAAGGTTAAAAATGAGTATGAGTCTTGGATGCAGCTGAATAGACAAGCATGGATATGGCCAATGAAGAAAAGGTTGAAGTGGCCACTAAATCTCCTAAGGAAGAGGAGAAGAAGGCAAAAGAAGATTGCCATGAAGAGGGAAGCCAAAAGAGGCAAGAAGATAAGAAGGTTGCTAAGTGGGCAGCAAGAAGAAGAAGTTGAGAAGAAGGTTCTCATTGAGGAGAACAAGAGAGAAGAAAGAAAAGATGAAGTGCCAGGAAGAGCACTTGAAAAGATGAGAGTGTGGATGAAGAAAGCACTCATGGAGACATTATGGTCTCTTGTTTTTGTATCTAATGCTGTTTTTGAATGGGTAAGTGCAGGTATAAGCAGCCTTGTGAAGGTCAAGAGAAAGGCCTTGGAAAGTGAAGAGATTGGTGCAAGAGAAGACACCAAATGCACAAGTGAATGTGCAGGAGAGAGAAGAGAGTTTGCTGTTGTTGAAAAGGTGCATGGGTTAATGCATGAGAGAGGAGAGATAGAAGAAGAAGCTGAATTCCAAGATGCCATTGAATGCCAGGAAGAAGAAAGAGGACAGCCAAGCACAAAGGAAGAGAAAAATTGCTCCGTGGAACAAGCTAACAAAGAGGTAAATGAAGTGTTAAGTGCTGATTTTGATTGTTATTGTGAGCATGAAGATATGAATACATAGGTTAAAAGAGGCAAGAAGAAGATGAAGTCCTCACACAAAGCAGTCAATCATGGCTACATAATGCCTAAGTGGATGGTGAAGCACACAAACAAGCAACAAGTAAGCAAGCAGGCAAGTTTATCTTATAAGGTTGATTTTTCTCATATGAATGTAGATGTACAAGAAAATAAAAGGACAAATAAGATTGGTTTTTCAGAATTATCACAAGAACATGGTTACAAAGTGCCAAAATGGCTAAAGGGATCAGCAAATGATAAGAAGGAGAATCTAATGTGGGTGCCTAAGAAGGCAAAGAATGAAGATGTGAGTGTTAAGGCAGCAACACCAAGAAATCAATGGAGGAAGGTGAAGGATGACACAAGTACATGGAAAGATAAGACCATTGCTTGCAATGAAAGGGATAATGATTTGTTTGAATCATTTAATTATATTTTCATGGAAAATGAGGAATGGAAAGTGGCTGTAAGGACTAATATACAGCAAGGAGAGACTTACAAAAGGATGGATGATGGGGAAAGGAAAGAATATACATCAGAACAAACAAGATGGCTTCAAGTAGCGATTGAAGAAAGCAAGGAGACAGAAGGTATGAATACTGCAATTATTTTTGATAAATATCCTGATGTTGATGAAGAAGCTGATTTGTATAAAGAAACTATAAAGTGCATGAATGTACTTATAGAGGATGAAAGACAATCTGGTCCTAAGTTTGATATAGGACATGAAGATTTGGATGAGCTTGTGTTGAGTGAAGAGTTGAAAAGGATAGAAGAGTTGTTGAATCCTCCAAGAGAGTTGTGTAAAGGTACAAGCCATGATGAAGGCAGCATTGGAAAGAGTGGAACAAGACAAGAGCAAAGCAATGAGACCAAGGTAGTTTTGGTCAAGGAACAAAAACAGAAATGTGAAGGCAGCCAAGAGGCTTCATGGCCTCAATGTTTTTCTACTAAGGTTGCTTTTGATGTTTTGAATGCAGGTGTTGAAGTTGTAGAGATGAATGAAGTCCATAGTTCAATGGACAAATTTTTGAAAGAAGATTTTGAAGACATGTATGAGAATGAAGCATGGAGATGGGACATAGTCGCTGAAAAGGAGATGAGAAGAAGAATATACCAGAAGAGGAAGAAAAGCAAGATGAAAGGCAAAGACCAGCAAAGACAAATTCAAGCATTATCATTGACAATAAAACCTTGGGATCCAGGCATACAGTAAAGGCTAAAGCATGGAGGCAGCATTTCATTTGAACTAAGGTTCAAATTGTTTCTAGAGAGAGAGTATGATGCAGGAGCATCTGGTACGAATTTTTCAATTATTGTATTTTCCCTCCCAAATGTTGAAATTGAGGGGTAATTGTAAAAAGTAAAAATTTAAAAGGTAATTTTGGGGTTGTTGATAAAATCAAGAAGGAATGGTTGAAATGATTTTCAACCTTAGCATACTGTTGTAATTAAAAATTGTTTCTTGTTTAATCCTGAGCCAAGTTGGCGTAGTGGTTAGGGAGGATTTTTAAAGAGAGCTTCAAAAGAAGAAATTGTTGCAACAAACAATAGCTCTGTTTGATTATTTGGCTGAAGATAGTAAGATATGGATGTTGGGAAAATCAGGCCAACTCTTTTGACATTTTTAGAGATGATGCGCTGCCCCAAAGTGAATAAGTCTGTTAAGGTTCTTGGAAAAAAAAAAAAAAAAAAGAAATTCAGAAGGAGGAGGACAGTGGTACGCAGAACTGGGAGTGATTGCGAAGGTCAAAAGGAGGATAGACGTCTGATTTTATACGGCCCAGTGACCATGGAAGAGATTGAATGCGCTCCCTCTACAGCAGCTTAGACGTTTTAAGGTGGGACGAGTGGTAGAACAATTGTAAAAGGATTTTGATTGCCACGTTGATTGGCCATTGATTATCTCATACTCTTCCTTGTAAAGCTTTTGAGAAGAGAATGATTGTTTAGGCGTTCGATTGAATTCTGCAAAGAAGAGCAAGATACCCCTGGGGAATGGAGATCCTCCATCTTTCGAGTGCTTTAGAACGTCTGCTAGTATAGAAGAGGCGTGATAGATTCCATTAGGAGCGCTACTGGCCTGCTGGAAACCAGAAGGGTAGTTGCAGATTATCTTTCATAAGGCGTGCCATATAGGTTGTCTGCAGATGATGTCTATCTGACTGATGGCTGTATACAAGCTATTGAAGTTGTTCTTCAGTTATAGGGCGTGAAGGTACAAACATTCTCATTCCAAGGCCAGGATTTCCATATTATGAAGCAGTACTAGCATACAAAGACATTTTAAGCCAGGTATTATGATTTAGTTCCAGAAAGGGGATTGGAAAATTGACTTGGGCCAAGTTGAGACAATAGCTGACAACAACACAGCTAAAATGGTTGTTATCAATCCAAGCAACCCATGTAGTGTTGTTTCTTTTTAGTCACGATCATTTATCTTGTGGAGACGGTTAGAAGGTTACGTCTATGGACTTCTTGCTTTTGGTGAAAAGCCGTTCATTCCAATGGGATCTTTTACATCGACTGTACCAGTGTATTTAAATTCTCCATTTCCCCAAGCTTCTAAGAAACTACGGACCGTACATTGAAAGGAAAATCTACGAACTCTGTCGGTCACCAATCATGATTTTTGTGTTGTGAAGATCACAGAATTTGCAGTCGCTGGAATTTTCTTGTGATGACACGTCAGGGACCCTGAGACAATAAAATAGAAGCATCGACATGTTTCCATGAAGGCCGTGAAGAACTGGGCATGGCAAATTCTGTGTTATTGATTGGAATGGAGAATTCTATGAGCCTTAGCCGTGTGAGACTTTAAAATAATTTATCATCTGCCTATATCGATTTCACAAAAAGTGCATATGATCAGATTTACAAATTGTAGAAGAGTCCTGTTTGCAGTGTGTAATTATATTTCATCATTTGTTATAGAAAATCTATTCTTTCCCTATTTTTTATTGTGATGAGTATGATTTATAATGTGTATCAACACTATGTAGTCCCTTAAAACATGTCGATGATTAAAACCTTTGTCAAACCTTTCAATGTTCACCATCTACTTTGATAGGATCAGTTACAGTCAACTATGTCATGTGTTTCAAATTAGAAGAGAAGTGATTATATCTGTATTTTTCATGGTTAGACCCTAAATCATTGTCATGATACATTTTTTAGGTCTTCTAGGCTCATCTCATAGTTTCACTTGCTCACACCATGCCTTACAATTGACCAACATCAAGATAGTCATATTTTATATCACTATCATACTATAGTCAATTGCAGTTGACTATTCTTGGACTAAAAAATGGTCATGTAGATGCCTTTTAATTTTTGAAACTTGTGTTATAGCTCATAGGATAGATTGGAGTCTTGGAACCAATTCCAATTGATAAACATTTATTTTAGTAGGCCTATAATCAATAAGGTTCATCTCATAAGTTTGTGAGTACCTAGAATAAGGTTAGAGGTGACATTTTTAAGGTCAAAGTATGCTTGTAGATGGATATTTAAATTCAAACCTTGTACATTCACTGCCCTCAATGTTATTTTGACCCATAGTCTACCTTTCAACTCAATAAGATCATTCAACATGGATATGTTCCTCTATACTACTACCTTGGACTGTGAAATCATTTTCAACTTTAAGATATTCTAGAAAACACTAAAAAATTGTAGTGAAAGATTTTCTAGATGGAAACCTCCTTTTCATCAACTCCTTTGGTCAAACCTTCACTTTATTTTGCAAGGTTTTATGCCTATACGATTGCTACATGATGGAGGTATTCAAATTCATCTAGACTTCATTAAATCCTATTAAATAACAACACCAAAAGTAAATAAGGCTCTATTTTAGAGATTTTAAGGTAAAAAGTCTTTAAACACCTTCTCCTTATATAAACGTGGCTCTTCAAGCCTTCTTGCCTCTCTATGGCTCCATAATGAATATTATGACATTATTAAACCTTTCAATCCACTATGAAGATCTCAAAACATGTCTGAACTCTTCAATCCAAATGCTTAGTCCTCTATGGGAGCCTATAGGTGTGCACACAAGAGCAAATAAGGGTAGTGAGGATGAGATATGGATAGTATAGATAGTGTATGAACTCATGATCCTTTCTAGACCTCTCCAAGGTCTTAAAATTGACTTTTTCAACTATGAAATACTTTAAAAAAATTATATGATTTACTTCAACATTATTTAACAAATTGGGGAACCTATAGGTATACATTAATGGTGGAAGATTATGTGTGGGATTTTATTGATAGTCATAGTCTAATGTCTACCTTTTAGAAAGAATAGCTTGATTTCTTGTTTCATAATAGGGTGTCAAAACTCTTAAAACTCTTCAATTTCTCTCCATGGATGCTATTCAAGACTTCATACACCTAACTGTAGGTGCTAGACATGAAAATACTGACTGTGTTGACATGTCTTTGATTCTAAATCCATGGATGTATCCTTTAAAACTGATCTTTCAAGGAAAGAGGATTAAAAGGACATGGGAATTATAAAACACAACATATCACCTTCCTCTAAAACCACTACAAGTAAATAATAACTTTTGTAGCTAATAAAACTGCTTGTAAGTAGTAATTGAAATCTAAACTAGCAACTTGAAAAGTTTGGGCTCATAAAATCACCTCCAAACATGAAAATAAGGATGAAAACCATGAAATTATAAATTATAAATCCTCTTGAACTAATTTCAACAAGTGATTTGTATAAAGTATCTCAAATAAGAAAAAAAACCTATAGGGTGTGGGGATTAGTATGCAAAGAAAGATAGTCAAGCTCTTAAGCATGGTTCATAAAGCATAGCAAACAAATCTATATACTACTTCCATTAATTATAAGTAGAAAAATTTTACTAACACCCCTCAAGAGAGGTTAACTTGAAACTTCTGCTACTGGTTATACCATGAAGAAACCTGCTGACCAGTTTTTTATGTATATTGGAGCGATAGAGAATTGAAATGGTTTTTAGTCCTTTTTGAGACTTAAAAATCAGATAAAATATGTAAATTGATTCATGTAAATTTAAGATTCATTCCAAAATCTAACAACATGTTTCATAGTACTTTATAGCTCGTACAACAACCAAACCCTCTTTTTCAACTATGTTCTTGATTTCAATTAGGAAACTACAAGGTTTTCAATTATGAATGACATAAATAATTATATCTAACATATTATATATTGGAAGAGATTTTAGAACAATTGTCTACCAAGGAAAACGGTACCACTTTCATTAATGATTCAAATGTGACCCTTTAGTGACAAAAAATGACTTACGACTAAATTTGACTATGACCAATATTAATAGCTCATTAAATGGCATAAAATAAAATAATGACACATATTATATTATAAAATACCCATATACAATTTTTGGATTATAGGGGGTTGATTTATTTTGACTTGTGTTCAAAATAGTTAATAGTACCCACATCTATATTTTTATGCACAACAAAATCCCATTGTGTTTTATACATAGATCGTGTATAATCTAGTCAAAATTAAAGCCCTTCAAATATAACATTTGGATGAAATCTACCATTTAAATATAAGGCACTAAAGTATTCAACATATTTAGTACTTTATTATTACGTTTCTACATTAATCATGATGGAATCCATACTATCTGAGATCTATGGAGATTTAGTTTACTATCATTGTAATTAGTAGACTTTTGAAATAACTACCTCGAAGGACATTTATCTTTCCTTTTAATTGAAAAACATAAAATTAATGAAAATTTTCCTTGACTCGTAACATTTACATGCTACATATGTATAATCATTCAAAAAATTGTCATAATTCTCCAAATAGTTTAAATAGTTTCATGTTTCGTGGTGGATAGAAAGTGTTAGTTGAGTAATACCAAAGTTTGCAATCTAATATGGATGAACCTAAAGAAACCATACTAATATACTAACTTGTTTGGGTTGTGATAATAGGATTTTGTGAAATCCCTTAGTAAAAATATATAAATTTTTATTTGTGTGCAAATCTTGTTGATGGAGAAGGTGGCATGAGGTCCATTTCCTATTATACAAGGAATAAAATGGTAATTACAAAATGATTTTTTTATTTCATAAAGTGATACCTACGAATATATATTGGAGGGAGTGATTACACCAGATTACAAAGCAATTTTTGTGTCTTTTTTGGTAAACGACAAGACCCTAAAACCTAGATGAAGTGTGGTTTTTGTGTTAAAACTTCTAAATTTATGATTAAGGGAGAAGGTGACACCAAGTCTATCTCTTGTTATAATTGGTAAAAAATGATGAGTTACAAGATGTTTGTTTTAGGAAAAAGTTTATGGCTTGATATTCCTCTCGACATATCAATTAGAATGAAGATCGTACATTTGATTTTTATAGTTAACAAGGAATTGTAACCCAATGGAAGGAGGTTATGACATACCAACCCTTACGGTTTAGTTCATTAACATTGAAATGTAATTTTTGATTTTTTTTTTTGTTTTATATATTCATGGTCTTTTTTATTCAAGATAATTTGTTCTTTATGATGGATAATATACATTTCACAGTTTATATCAGAATGGTAACAAATATTTCATCTTATTTGAAAATACTTTAATTATATTTTAAAATTAAAAAAATAAAATAATAAAGTGTGTCTATTTTAACGGTTGTAATATTTAAGTCACTAATAAATATCTTAACAAATAATATTAGTCTTATATACTTCTGCACTCATTATACATGGAACTATTTCATTTCAATTATACACTCAGAATTCATTCGGACTATTATTTTATGTGAACAAATAATATTAGTCTCACATACTTCTGCACTCATTATACATGGAACTATTTCATTTCAATTATACACTCAAAATTCATTCAGACTGTTATTTTATGTGAAATGTGATTATGTATTGCCATAAATATTTGGCACTTCAATATTACTCTTAATTTATCTATTTCTATATTATGAAAGCATAATTATTTTATTTATCTATGAGATCTTAGCAGAATTAGAGAAAAACTTACTTTAATCCCTTTTTTATTTTACCCTTCAAATTTATATAGAAAATATTCTTACTATTTAAGACCTCAATAAGAAGCATACTCCAAAATTTTACACCTAGTATAATTTTATTTTTTGGGTTCTTGTTTATTGAGATTAACTTTCCAAGCTTGTCTCTAGCTAAGAAAAATGTGTCTTTTAAATGAATAATTTTAGGATGGATTTTTATTTTGTACAAATATAATTTGAAAAGGCGAGCCTCTACATGTTACAAATTTTTAGTACATATTGTATAAGTATCGATTATAATTAGTTGAAATAATTATTTTGTATTGAAAACTATGTAATCAATACAACAAAACCATTTATTTTATGTTCAGAAGTTTTAACATTAACTTTTAAAAATATATGATAAAAAAATAAAAAATAAAATATTTTATTGATTTTCTACTAACTAAATTCAAATGATTTAAGTAAATTCATGGAGAAATTCAATATTTATTAAACCTAAAGACACACTACAAGAGTCTAAATACACACTATAAGAGGAAGAGGATCTGGTGAGTAGAAGGGAAAAGGAGGACTTCTTTGTCCCTGATTTGAGGAGCTAACCAGGGGTGAAAATGTATTGCGGATATCAGAACAAGAATACAGAGATGGAAAGAAGCATATAAGCTCAGTGCTAGTATACAACTATCCTTGTCAACATGGAGATTTTTTTATCCTTGACCCCGCATCTATATTTTTCTGCACAACAGAATCGCATTTTGTTTTATCCACAAACGGTGTACAAGCCAGACAAAATAGAAGACTTCCACTATAACATTTATAAACAATCTACCCTTTGGATATCAGGCACTAAGGTATGTAAACATTTTTGCTACTTGATTATTGCATTCCACATTAATCATGATGGAATCCATACTATCTGACATCTGTTACAATTTAGTTTACTATCATTGTGATTAGTAGACTTCTGAACTAACTACTTCAAAGGACATTTATCTTTCTTTTTACTTGAAGCACATTAAATAAATGTAATTTTCGCTTTATTCGTGACATTTCCATGCTACGGATGCATAATCTTTCAAAAAAAGGTGATAATTCTCTAGATGGTTTCATGTGTCTTGGTGGATAGAAAATGCTAGTTGATTACTAGCAGAGCTTGCAATCTAAAATGGATCAATCTAAAGAAGCCATACCAGTATATTAGTTTTTGGGTTCTTGGAATACACTTTGATGAAATCTCAATAGAAAATATATAAAATTATGGTTTGTGTAAGTATTGTTAATGGAGAAGTTGACATGAGCTCTATTTCCTATTATACTTAGAATAAAATGGTAGATACAAAATGACTGTTTTAAAGGACAAAGTAATACCTTCGAATATATATTGGAGCGAATGATTACACCAGATCACAAACAATTTTTGTTTGTATACCTAGTAAATGACCAGACGCTAGAACCTATGAAATGTGTTTTGTGTGTGAAATTATAAATTTATGGTTTGTAATTATTTTTATGGGAGAAGACGGTTCCATGTCTAACTCTTGTTGTAATTGATAAAAAATGATCAGATATAAGATGACCATTTTTAAGAAAAAGTTTATGGCTTGATATTTATCTCGACATATCAATTTAAGTGAAGAAGTTACATCCGATTGTTGATTGTTAACAAGGAATTGTAACCCAATGAAAGGGGGTTATGACGTACTATCCCTTCTAGTTTGATTCATTATCATTGAATTGTAATTGTTGGTTTCCTTTATTTGTTTTATATATTTTTCGTGTTTCTTTAAAATTGAAAGCCAAATTGTTCGTTAATATAGCTGATATACATTTCACAGTTGATCAAAGTGGTTACAAATATTTCACCTTGTTTGCAATATATTTTCATTAAATTTTAATTTTAAAGAAAAATATAATTATAAGGTATATTTAGTTTAACAGTTGCAATGTGTAAGTCACTAATAAATTTCTTAACAAAGAATATTTTTTCTCACATTTTTGTGTGTTCATTATACATATAATTTTTTCATTTAATATTACTCTCATTTTATGTGAAATGTGATTACTTATAGCTATAAGTAATTGAAACTTTAATATTGCTCTCAATTTAATTAATTACATTGAATCGTGATTATTTTCTTTGCCTAAGAGATTTGAGCAGAATTGGAAAAATGCCTTATTTTAATATATATTTATTATTATTATTTTTATCCTTCAAATTTACGTAGAAAATATATCTATTATTTAATATCTAGATAAAAAAATTTAATCCAAAATTTTAGACCTCGTGTAATCTATTTACAATTTTAGTTTTTGTTCATCTGAGATTATCTCTCCTAGCTTATCTCTAACTAGGAAAAATGCGTCCTTTAAATAGATAGTTTCAGGTTATATTTTTATTTTTATTGTATTGTAACGCCTTAATTTGAATTTACCATCCGAGTTTCCTTCTCCTGTTTAATGGTTGCATCCCCATCTGCTCTCCATTGTGGTTTCTATTTAGTCAGTGCAAAGACTGGAAGTAGAAAAAGAGGACGAAACAATGGGTGTGAAAAATGCAGTTGTGATATTTTTTGTTTGTGGTTTTTGCAGTGAGAGATGAAACTGTGGTGTTGCGCGCAATGTACCCCTACGTTCAAGCCCTCAACTCGCGTCAGAACGCTATCAAGGACCGCCAGACCACTTGCAACATTTTTAAGTAGGCCTCCGCCACCTACGGCGTCCATATTTTCAAAGTTTACCTCAATGTTGTCGTCACCCATGATGTCGACTGTTCTGTGTATGTTCACCTGATCGAAAGTTTACATTTGCTTTTTCTGTTTCGTGAGAAATTTTTAACTTGTTTCTTCTTTGTTGTTTTATTCAGAGTCCACTAATCCTGACTTGGTAAAAGGAGCTGAAGTTAGAGAAGTAGTTGTGAACAACCTCTGGTCTGCTATGTGGAAATTTTCTTATCTTTGTGTTTTCTAATATTTAGAATGTTTATGTGCATTGCATATAATATAAGTACCTGTGTAAACAAGACCTTACATTGGATAAATTAAATATATCTAGTGTTTGTGTTTATGTTTATGATATGGTCTTAGAATGGTCCGTGTTAAGCTCTATTATATTAAAATGCGCTGGAGTTTTTTAAGACATTAAGCGTAACCAAGGATGGTAAGGACTGAGGTGACATGATACCGGGTTAACATTTTAATTAAATGTCTTATCAAGATCTATTTACGGATATTATATAAATAGTAAATTTTGTTAGAGACTCAAGATGTATTGGAGTTAATTTCTCCACTCCTCATGCAATCAGTTACTGAACAATCAATTATCAAACAGTTAGTTAAACTGTTAAAGAAGTAGTTCACATTCAGTCAGTTAGACAAATAGTTCGTTTGCATGTAAAGACTAAGATTAGTCTTCAGTTTGCTTTTCCAATTATTGTTTGTTTACAAATCTATTTAATAGACCCATGGGCACAACATTGTAAGCAAAAGAAAATTGAAGATCAATAAAATCTTTTTCTTTCAAGAGATTGCTGTAGCAATTGTGTTCAGTTCTTATTTATTTGTTTGAGTTCTTGTTTTTTGTATGCTCTCTTGATTCTAACAAATTGGTATCAGAGCCAAGTTTTGTGGCAGAAGCGTCTGGTTAGGAAAGCAGCCAGTAGGGAGGTGACAAGAAGAAAGGAGAGCGAATCAGTCGCAGTCCAATGCATGAAAGAAAAGTGCAGGAAGAGCCAGCAGGCAGTGCAGAGACCAACATCGGCAGTGTAAACCGACATCGGCTGACTTCCAGACCGACATCAGCAGAGTAAACTGACATCGTCAATAATTTCTAACTGACCGCGGTAGTATAACCGATGTCGGCTACTGTGTTTCAGAAACACCAACCAGAAAGCCATTCTAGTGTGAGAAATGGTAGTGAACAACAGTGTTTCATAGCCTCAAATTCCCATTTTCAATGGTAAGAATTCTGATTTCTGGCAATTAAGATGAGAACTTTATTTTTCTCACAAAATGTTTGGGATCTGGTAGAGAGTGGTTTTGTAGAACTGTAAGACGAGGCAACCCATCTGGCATTATCTCGAGCACACAAAGACGAGCTTAAAGAGAACAAGAAAAAAGATGTAAAAGCTTTATTTTTCATCCAACAGGCATTGGATGAATCTATATTTTCCAGAGTTGCAGCAGCAACAAGATCTAGAGAAGCATGAAAAATCTTGGAAACTACCTATAGAGGTAATACAAAGGTAAAAATTGCTAAATTGCAATCTCTTAGGAGAAGTTTTGAAAATTTGCACATGAATTATTCAGATTCAATAGACCAATTTATGGGTCAAGTTTTGAATATAGTGAATCAAATTATATCTAATGGAGAAACAATCACAGATCAAAAAATTATAGAGAAAATACTGAGGAATTTAATCAGTAAATTTGATGCAATAGTTGTAGCCATTGAGGAAACCAATGATTTGGAATAGTTATCTATAGATGAATTAATGGGTTCTTTGTTAACACATGAATCTAGAATGAATAGGAATAACACTTCTCTTGAGAATGCCTTCAAGTCACAGGTATCATTTGGTAGATAAAGAGGAAGAGCTAGGTCAAACTTCAGAGGAAGAGGCAGAGACAGATATGGAAGGAACAATTCAGATGAAGGTGAACATGGTAATCAAAACTATAGCAGTAGAGGATGTGGCAACACTCACTTCCAACAAGGTTCATAGAGGTTTGATAGATCTAATGTTCAATGTTATTATTGCAAGAAATATGGTCATTATGCAAATGAATACAGAAATAAACAAGGATATGTGTACAAGCAGAATGCTAATTAGACAAGTGAATCTAGTTCTAATCCAGGTGAATCTATTTCTAATCCTAGAAGTTTATTTCTTACTTGTAATGTTACTCAAGAAAAAGGTAGAGATATTTGGTTTTTAGATAGTAGATGCAGTAATCATATGATAGGGATTAAATAATTTTTTTCTAGTCTTGATGATTCTATAAAATCAGAAGTGAAATTAGGAAATGATATCACAGTAGATGTAATGGGTAAAGGTGTAGTAAATGTTTTAGCCAAGAATGGTGAAAGAAGGTTTATACCTGATGTTTATTTTATACCTAGACTAAAACATAATATTTTGAGTGTTGGTTAGTTAGTATAGAAAGGTTACAGAGTATTGTTTATGGATAATGTTTGCACAATACTGGACAAGTTTCCAAGTGACAGGTTGATAGGAAAAGTGGAGATGGCCAAGAATCGCATGTTCCCTCTTCATATTCAGTGCATCCAAGGAGAAGAGGAAGCCCACTTCAAATCCATGCAGCTAGACCAATCATGGCTATGGCACTTAAGGTATGGACATTTACATTTTGGAGGTTTAAATTTGTTACAGAAGAAAAATATGGTGAAGGATTTACCACCAATAGAACAGCCAAGAAGTTCATGTGACAGTTGTATTCTGGCAAAACAACATAGAGAGAGCTTTCCAGTAGGAGCCTCATATAGAGCTAAGGTAATATTGGAGTTAGTCCATAGTGATTTATGTGTACCAATGCAAACTCCATCATTTGGAGGTAGGACATATTTTCTAACCTTCATTGATGACTTTAGCAGAAAGACTTGGATATACTTTCTCAAAAATAAGTCTGAAGCCTTTGGAAAGTTTAAATAATTCAAGGCAATGGTTGAAAAATAGAGTGGCCGTTATATCAAGGTACATAGATCAAATAGAGGAGGTGAATATATGTCTAATCAATTTCAAGATTTTTGCAGATATCATTAAATCAAAAGGCAATTGACTACAAGGTACACACCACAGCAAAATGGTGTAGCAGAAAGAAAGAATAGAACAATCATGGAAATGGAAAGAAGCATGTTGAAAGCCAAACACTTGTCAACTGAATATTGTGTAGAATCAATAGCATGTGCAGTGTACATTATGAATAACAGCCCAACAAAGAGTGTCAGAGACTGAATTCCACAAGAAGCATGGAGTGGTAAGAAACATAGTGTATCTCATTTCAGAATTTTTGGTTGTGTTGAATATTCTCTTATACCATCTAAATTGAGAAGAAAGCTTGATGATAGAGGTGAGAAATGCATTTTTGTTGGCTATAGTGAGGAATCAAAAGCTTATAAGTTGTATAACCCAATTTCAAAGCAAGTGATTATTAGTAGAGATGTTGAATTTAAGTAAGAAGAAGCATGGGATGGTAGCACCATCACAATTGGAGCACCAATTCCACAAATTGAAGAAGAAGTTTCTAAAGAACAAAATTTTCAAGGTGGACAATCCTCTCCACAAGCAGGCACAAGCACTCCAATAGGAACACCTAGGAGGTTTGAACAAGGTGAATCATCTAGTCATGCATGTCACCCTACTCCAAATTCACAAGTAAGTGATGAATCAGATCCAACTCTTGCTACTTTGAGATAAAGATTGAAAGGTAAGAAAATGAGAAATTTGAATGAGATTTATAATCAAGAAGAAGAGAAATTATATTTGGTTTCAAATTTTGCTCTTTTCACTCATGACCCTATGTATTATGAAGAAGCAGTTAATGAGGAACATTGGCTAAAAGCAATGGATGAAGAGTTGAATGCTATTGAAAGAAATCAAACATGGGATCTAACTATTTTACCTGAAGTTAAGGATTGTATAGGAGTCAAATGGGTTTATAAGACTAAATTTGATGTAGATGGAAATGTTGAAAAGCACAAGGCAAGGTTAGTTGCAAAAGGTTTTGCATAAGAACATGGAGTTAACTATAATGAAACATTTGCACCAGTTGCTAGATTGGATACTATTAGAATGGTATTATAAATAGCTACTCAAAATAATTGGTATGTATATCAAATGGATGTAAAATCAACATTTTTGAATGGTTTTCTAGATAAAGAAGTGTATGTGAAATAGCCTACAGGTTATGAAGTGCAAGGACATGAAGAAAAAGTTTACAGATTGAAGAAGGCTCTTTATGGTCTCAAGCAAGCACCAAGAGCATGGTATAGCAAGATTGATTCTTATATGATAAATAATGAATTTAGCAGAAGTGATAGTGAGCCTACTTTGTACGCAAAAATAAACAAAGAAGGTCAGATTTTGATTGTGTGTTTATATGTTGATGATTTGATTTTAATAGAAATTTATCTATAGACACTTTTAAATCAGCAATGAAAAAAGAATTTGAAATGACAAATTTTGGATTAATGAAGTATTTTTTGGAAATAGAAGTTGTACAATCAGAGAAAGGAATTTTTATTTGTCAAACTAAATATGCAAAGGATATGTTAAGGAGATTTAAGATGCTGAATTGTAAACCAACACCTACACCAGTTGCTACAGGGACTAAACTTAGCAAAGAAGACCAAGGGTCTAATGTTGATTCTACAATATTCAAAAGACTAGTTGGCAATTTGATGTATCTTACAATTACTAGACTAGATATCAGTTATGGGGTAAGTTTAATCTCAAGATTCATGGAGTCACCAAAAGACTCACATTGTCAAGTTGGGAAAAGGATATTGAGATATGTGGCAAGAACTACTGAATATGGAATTTTATATTCCACAACTAATGATTTTAGTTTGATTGGTGTTACAAATAGTGATTTTGTAGGTAGTGTTGATGATAGGAAGAGTACTTCTGGACATGCCTTTCTTTTAGGCACAGGTGTGGTCACATGGGCATCCAAAAGGCAACCTATAGTGACACTTTCATCAACTGAAGCAGAGTATGTAGCAGCCACATCAGCATCATGTCAAGCAACTTGGATGAGAAGAATATTGAAAGATTTATTACATGCATAGGAGTCAACACCAATCTTCTGTGATAACAAATCAGTAATTGCATTATCAAAAAATAATGTGTTTCACAATAGGAGCAAGCAAATTGATACAAGATTTCACTTTATCAGAGAGTTAGTGAACAATGGAGAAATCCATCTGGACTTCTGTAGATCTGAAGATCAATTGGCAGATATATTTACAAAGGCATTACCAAAAGAGATCTTTGAGTATTTGAGACAAAACTTAGGCATTGTAAATGCTAAAATTATAAGTGGTACAAATTAAGAGTGATTGTTAGAGACTCAATATGTATTGGAGTTAATTTCTCCACTCCTCATGCAATCGGTTAGTCAACAATCAGTTATCAAATAGTTAGTTAAAATGTTAAAGAAGTAGTTCACATTCAGTCAGTTAGACAAACAGTTAGTTTGCATGTAAAGACTAAAATTAGTTTTCAATTTGATTTTCTAATTATTGTTTGTTTACAAATCTATTTAATAGACCCATGGGCATATCATTGTAAGCAAAGGAAAATTGAAGATCAATAAAATATTTTTCTTTCAAGAAATTGCTGTAGCAATTGTGTTCAGTTCTTATTTATTTGTTTGAGTTCTTGTTTTTTGTATGCTCTCTTGATTCTAACAAATTTGATATGTTAAGACCATCTCCCTATTCATGTTACATTCTTTTAAATAGTTATTTTTACATGTTTCTATTAATATGAGATAAAATTTATCCAATTTTTGTACGGATTAATATGATATAATTATTTTTTTTTGTTTTTTTAGGGTCTTCCAGTAAAAAAATACAATAAGATGTTGGTATTTGACAAATATGATTGTTCAACTTGTTGAGTTTTATCACAGATATTTGAAACTAGCACTTAACTTATTTGTAACTAGTTTCTTTATTTCCTTTATTTGAAACTTTTTCTTTATTTCATTTACAATCTATTGCAATTCTATTAAGTTTCGGTATCCATGGTTATCTTTATTGTTTTTCTGTGAACCTGTTCTAAATTTTGTGGCATTTCCTTTTTGTTAGTATCTTTTGTACTCCTTAACAAACCAGGATCATATCAGTGTGCTTTATGCATGCTTTGTCATGTTTGTAAGGATCATCATTTTTATGCATGTGGAAAATGCCTTATTTAAGTTGAATTGGGTAATTTAGACTCATTTTGTAATATCATGTTTTAGAATGAACTTGGAGTTGATGTTGGTGCAACACTCGGCATCATAATTTGTACTTAACTTGCAATCATTGGGGGAGGTATGTTGGCATCCAAAATTTCACAAGGGACTCTTGCTACCAAAAGGGGGGTTCTCCTTTTTGTGATTTACGTTAAGTTCATATAAATAAATAACATATAATGTAATTTAACATTTGAAAATATTATTTAATTCTTTTTTATAAATTTTGAATGGGAATGTATTCCATTCATGTATTTGGTTTCTCGAATGCCATGGCTTATTTTCATACAAATCAGTGTTTAGGGTTAAGAGAAAAGAATACAATATAATTTTTTTTTATAGAAATATGGGAGTTACTCTAAGAATAATGAAACATGAGTTTTTTGATTATATGGATTCGATAAATATTTTTTAAAGTAAAATTTCAAAAGAAGTGTAAGCAGTAAGAGTGACAAGAGTTCATTGGGGAAATTCAAAACTTTGTTTTATATCCATTCTTCAAAGACACTTATTTAAATTTTTTTTGTATCTTTTTTAGTTCATGTTAGTTGCTAACAGGGAAACATATGAGTCACTAGTAGTAAAACCATCACCATCACAAAAATAATGTGAATCCATAAACATTTCATGACAATCCTTGATGCAATACAATAAGTTTATCCAATTTTATCATCCATGTTGATTCTTAATCATTGAAAGGAAATATTTATAGGTCCAACTAAATAAAACATTCAAATAGTAAGAAGGCCTGATATGTTCATCCTTAGATGCCTTTCCAAGTATGATATTTGATGTATTGTATAGCCAGGTCTAAAAACAAAGCTTAAGTATATTAAATAGGTTTTATATGGTGAAAACACATATTCAATAAACATATTTAGTGTCCTCAATGCCATAAATGAAGTCATTGGTTATAAATATGGATTAAAAAATGTGAACAATATTTAAATTTTATATGTTATGCTTTATGGAGTACAATTCAGATTTTAGAATGATTTTCTATTGTATTAGTGTTCTATTGTGAGTGGATCACATTTGAGTCCAAGAGATACCTATTTTGGTCATTCATAGAAATTGATATAAATTTTTCCTTCATTTTTATTTTTTAAAAATTAAAATTGAACAGCAATCTTTTCGACTTGTATATGTATCTTTTTCCTTTTCATGAATTCCTTATTACTTATCACTAGTAATTTAAAACTTTTGCACCATTGGATGAGGCTAATAAAATATTTGAGGTGTGTTTACTTCTTATTATTATTTGCATAAAGATCTATTAAATGCATAATTAAACATACATATAAACAAGGGTGTACAGTACCAAGTCCCTACATGATATGAACTAAGAAAGAAACTGAAGCTTAACATAATCAATATTTTTTTTAGCTGCATCAACTACAAACCACAGCTTTTGAAAAGGTCTTAAAATGCCTTCCTTTTGAACAATGATTCTAATAAATACATGTGAGAGCATATAATCAATGTCAATAAATTATGACTCTTTTGAAAATAAGCACTCCTGGGATTTTTACTAGAAGTTTAGAGTTAGAGGCATAGTTTTTTTGAATCTACATCTCTCCTAGCTTGGTCATCATAACCAATGTTTTTTCAGCTGCATCAACTACAAACCAAAACTTTTAGAAAGGTCATAAAACCATAAATTATTGAGAATCATTTCAAACCATAGATTTATAGACCTTTGTATAGTTAAAATCACAAAATTGTGTATAGGAGTACGAGAACATTCTTTTCTGCAAGTTAGTAATGTAAATAAGAGTAAGTAAATTAGCACACCCCTAAAAAATACTTAAAAAGTTAATTAATGTAAATTGATTAATATATGAACTTAATGAAATATATCATCATAGCCCAAAAAATTCATAACAAAATTAAATGAATCAAGGGTCCATCGTTGTTGCAAATTTCATCCTAGCGACTTGGTGAAAAGTTTGCCCACTACCAAGATGTCTATTTTGTTTTAAATAAAATGTGCTCTCCAAATTTTTCCTAGGAACTTTGTGAATACCTTTCCTATTCCCAAGATGTTTGTTTTGATTCAAAATTTTAAACCGGAACACTTCTATATTTAATTTTATTAAAATATTACATGATATGTTATTATTGGTAGTTAATGTTACATCAAAAGCTTATTCCTGATTATGGATTACTAATATTGTTTACTTATTAATCAATGTATATATGTTTTATTACTCTTTTTCTCCATGTGCATGGAGAGACTTTCTTAGAGCTTATTCTAAACTTGTTCAGAAAAAATGTTTCTTGGTTAGATATATTTTTTCTTCAACATTATTGAGGACTACTCTGGATTCCCCCATACCTGTACCAGTATAGTTTTGGTACTGGTACTGGTCCATGTACCTCCCACATAATAATTTGGTTATTCTACTATCTTAGATACCCATCTTTCATAATAAAACCATAACTAAAAAGAAGCATTAATTTAGGTATGAGAATAATTATTGGGTTCTAAGTGTACTTTATCATCTGATATATCTCTAGCATATTATAGCTCACCTACTCCAGGATATGGTGGAATATTTGCACCACTTTTTGAGAGATCGATAGAAGGAAAACATTAGGAAATGGTGCACACTCTTGAGGGGTTTGTGAACATAATTGATACATATCTACAAAGAGATAAACCAATTAGCTTAGGTATTCCAATGAATGTATCGGATAAAAAGACTAGAAATAACAATAAAACTAATTTAGAATAGAACTATTCCATTCTTGTAGAAAATTATTTTGAAAAATCAAATGAAACTTCAAGCTATCAAAACCAACTAACATCTAAAATGTAAAAATAGGATAATTTTATCCAAAACCTCCAAAACAATTACAAAAAGAAAAAATTGAATGAAAATAGAACCCTTGAAGTAAACCCTTCAAATCTAAAATCAAGCTCATAATTATTACATATTAAGGAACATAGCCACAAATTTATATATCACTGGGAAAAATAAATCAAAGCTAAAAGTATTAAAATTCCATCAATTAATTCTCATAAATATAAAAAATGGATAATCAAAAGCAAGCACTCACCAAAGTTAGAGTTTCTTGATCTTTTGTTAATGTACCAAGATTCACAAAAGATGCGACCAAGAAATTTGTAACTATGGCCATTAAACTGATTAAAAATGGAGTGAATATAGAACTAAATTACACACCCATAACTTTAATATAAATGCCAATGAAAACAATAAAGAATACATTTATTAATTTCTTTTCCACTACAATATTAAGAATAGTTCACATAAATTACATGTCTAAAACTAGAAAATCATGAGTGAAGTATAATTCAACCAATTGGTTGGCCAAGTTATATATAGTAAGATAAACTAGCAATACTTCAAAGAAAAGTTATAGAATACAATAAAAACATATATTACATCTCTAAATTTAGAAAAGCATGAGTGAAATATAATTCAACAAATTATTTTGGAATGTACTGGATTCCTCTATATTATTGGAGCATGACTTGTTGGGCTAATAGCTACAATGGAGCTAAAGAAAGAACGGCATTCATTGGTTAGCTATGAGGAAAATCATAATTTATTAGCCATATTGTATATAGTAAGATAAAATACCAATTCATCAAAGAAAATTTGTAGAATAGAATAAAAATGTAAATTACATGTCTAAAATTAGTAAAACATGAGTGAAATATAATTCAACCAATTAGTTTGGATCCTAATTTCAAATTCAGCATATATCCCCTAATTATACCCTCATAGTCATTTTCAAAAAAAATCAAATTAAGGACATCCTAATAATGCGCTACACCAAAAATTCCATTTTTTTTATAGATGGTGGATTGACCTTGGTCAAGACATAGAGCATCGGATTGCTTTGTGTTATTGGAATAGGGCATGCTAGTTTAATAGTGGTAATAGATCTGAACAAAGAAGAGCAATTATTTGTTATCTATGAGTGAAATAATGATTATCAATAAGTATTATCATTTATCATGCAATTGGAATTAGAATGATTGCATTTCCCACAAAAAAATTGTTTCTTGTAATTTGGATGGTAGATGTGGGGTGTTCTTCTTATCCCAATAGGTTGTTAAAGAATCATTTTATTTTCCATGATGTCGACACTTTATCTTCAATTTCTAAAGGTACTTTCTTAGGTATTGATGTGCATACAATTAAAATCATGTATAGTTTGCATATAATATCAGTGTTCAAGGTTAATAGTTAAAAACCTACTATAGGAGTTTGTTTTAAATGTAACTCATAAAATAAGGGTCTTCAAGGTTAATAGTTAAAAACCTTATATATTTAGTATTTTTTTAATATAATATTTAAAGAAATAATCAATAGTTTTAGTTCATTTGTTTGTTAGAAGTTTCCATACCCTTCATTTCAGAAATGGGAGAAAGGGACAAGAGGACTAAATTGTGGTGTAAACATAAAGGGGGATATACTAAGAAGGAACCTGACCTATAACCAATATGTCTCATAAATAAGAGAGGGGATTCATATGAAATAAGAGGAAGGGTTTGCAAATATGTGTAGAATTTTCTTAATAAACATGTGAAAGCCAGTGTAAATTGAAATCAGAATGAATAACGTACATAGAATATGTAATAAAAATACAACAACAGAAGCAAAATATTCATTTTTTTAACATCATCATCAAGATTAGGAGGCATTGGCAAGCTCCCAAAAATTAAACTAAATTTAGGGGAAGGTAGATCCAAAAAGAATACTTGAAAATCAGGAATAGGAAGCGCTATCACCATCGCCATGTATTTACCTTGTAATGCTTTAGAGATTGTTTCAAAAATAAAAAGTGTGTTAGACCACCTGAAGATTTGTTATAAAAAATCTTTCACGAGTGATAATTATCATGTTGGAAATGCATTTTTCTATAAAAGGTTGTAGAAAATACAGAGGCTTCCCTTCCCACCGAAAAGAACCTAATGAAATGCATTTAAGGGAGATAAAACACACTAATAAAATGAATGCCATTTCCATAGCAAGGTTGAAAACATTGTGTATGCTTATCTTCACATGAATTCCTCTAGGGAAACTATGGTGTTTTCTAATTACCCATTTGTTGTCAAAGAAGGTAGGGATGGGAGATGGTTTCTTTCCCACAAAGAGCTATTCTTGTATTTCAAGGACTTTTCACAAGACTTCAATTTTTTTACCTTTGATTAGCTTTATTATGTACGTGGAGTATGTGGGGATAATGTCTGATGAGGATGGTGAGGGAAGAAGGATGTAGAGTCCTAAAAGAGGGAACATTAATGAGAAAAATGTTAAGTGGATGGTGAGATCTAGAAGGAAGTTGGTGAACTTGGAAGACATTCTATTAGATTATCCAAGTGTAAAGATTAGCCTAAAATGGCCAATAATAATAATAAAAATAATTTAGAATAGAACTATTCCATTCTCATAGAAAAATGTTTTGAAAAATCAAATGAAACTTAAAACTATCAAAAGCCACTAATATCTAAAATAGAAAAACATGATAATTTTCTCCAAAACCCTCAAAATAATTGCAAAAAGTAAAAACTCAATGAAAATAGAACCCTTTAAGTAAACCCTTAAAATCTAAAAATTTGATGGATAAATAAAAACAATCACTCACCAAAGTTAGAGTCATCATCTTGTGTAAAATAGATAAAACATTAAGACAATCGTATGACTTTCAATCTGTACACCTACACACAAAAGCAATTGTTATAGTGTTAGTTTGTATAAAAATGAAAATGAGTAGTCATCCCACTCCATAAAATGTTTGTTTTTGCCTATAGGTGGCACCATAAATAATAGTCTCCTACTAAGAACCAAAAAAGAACCACTTATAAGAAGAGTTTCAAGCCACCATAGGAAGAAGATGGCGTTGTTGTAGACCCAATGTTTCAAAATGAGTAACACTAGCTACCTGCAGGCACTACCCAACCCTACAATGAGAAACCACCACCCAATTGTAGGTACACTACCTACCCCATCGAAAGGAAAAACACTACCATTATCACAATTTACATGAGGTTAACATGACTACCTTGATTTCAAAAATGGGGGTTCTGACAGTGGATTAAATGCCTTGGGCTATGTGAATCTAGTCATAACATCTAATTTTATTAACCAACAAAAAAAAGGTAGATAATATTAACTTATATTTCTTTCTCAACATATTGTAACTTATCTTGGCAAAATATTCACATAGTACAAGCACACAAATTAACAATGCTTGATTGGTTGAAATAATGAGTAGTAATCATTGGTTAAGCCAACCTAAAAATAATAGTCCCCTTTCAGGACTAATAAGGGAATATAAATTATTTTAATGTCTGATCTAATCAAAGTAAATATGAATTTTTACTACTACAAGTGATTATCATTAGAAAGTTTTTCAGCCCTAAAATTTATTGTTTATTAATAAAAAAATTGAGCCTATAAACAAATCCTACATATTATGAAGTTCATTTACTCATCACTAATATATCTCCAACATTATGGTGCAAGATTTCTATCCAATGAAATTGCATGTTTTATATGGTATGAATTTAAATTTAGGATAGTAGGTTAGATTATTAAAAATTGCCATATTTGTTTGGGGAAATTTAGTTAATTGGTTGAAAAATTAATATTAAGTGATTATGATGTTGTATAAATAATTGTATTTTATTCAATCTTATATTATCAACCCTAATGATATTTAAATATTCTTCCTAACAACAGGTATTAAATCCACGCCATGATATTTATTTTAGAAATGTTTTTGAATTTCACGTTTTTCATATACATGTTTTTCCAAACTAACCATCATTTTTATATAACATTTTAAAATCAAATTATATTTTCTAAACTAAATGTACAATTGTATACCATATTTAAAATTGGGTATTATAAATATACATCAAGTTAACATTATTTATTATTTTGATTCTCTTGATTTTTATATTTATCCAACTTATTACAAGTGCAATTTCAAATTCAGAATATAGTTGTTAAGCATATTAACTGGCTATTAATTTAATTTAAATTTCAAAGGTGAAATTTAAACTTACAAGGGGCATATAATGATGTAGAAAAAGTGGCCAAACTTTTTGAGGCCATAACTTTTGATCTAGCTTTGTTTGTGCCCATATTGACATCAAATTGACTATCTTGAAAAGTTCAATATAACTATAACGTGCCCTTCTAATTGAAGGACATTTTAAATATTTTTGGAGGCCCTAAGTGAGCATATGAGGGTCTAAAATTGTAATTTAAAATTATATTTAGGTTTTTTACTAAATTTCTAAATTGTCTATTTTTTTTAACCAGATTTGAAATTCCATTGATAGGTTAATTTTAGTGTTTAGTTTGTTTTTTAAAATAAATTACAGCCGTGCACACTTGCATGCAAAACTTTTTAAAAATAGTAGATACTAAAAATAGTAAGTGGAGTTTTGTTTATTTTTAGAGTTTCAAAATTTGTATGTCAACTCCAATTTTAAGTTAAAGCTTAATTATACATAGTTTTCAATTATTTAAATCAATCAATATGAGTCAATATTGGTTATTCTTTAAAATATTTACCTATTAGTTTTTTTATTTATCTTTCTAATATTCAAATTAATTGTTCGGTATCAGAGCAAGTTTGAATCTTGGATGTGTAATATATGGCAAGAGGATGAAGAGGAATCATTCAGATGAACCATACTATGTAAGCACTGAAGAAGTAAGTAGAGCAATTATCTAATATCATTATGAATCAAAGACAAAGGAGAGAAGAAGATTGTATAGAAGATAGCATAGACCAGGAAGAAGAAACTCCACAAGATGAGTAATAACAACCACCACCATCAATGGAAGAGAGGATGGTTAGAGCTTTAGAAGGAAGGAAAGAAGGAATCAAGGTTGAAATTACAGATTATAGAGGAAGTTTATAACTAGAGGAGTTGATAGATTGGATGAACATCATAAATAAGTTTTTTGAATAGAGAACTATGAGAGAAGATAAGAAGTTAGAGTTTGAATGCATGAAAATGAAGGGTCATTAAATGATTTAGTGGGATCATAAACAAAAATAAATACATAGAAAAGGTAAATATAACATCAAATCTTGTAAAAATATGGAGAAGAAGATGAAGGTTTTTTTTTTCTTTTTTTTTTTTTTTGTGGATTATTCACAAATCTTATATTGAAGAATTCAAAATTTGAGGTAGAAGGATCATACTATAAAAGAGTATACATATGAATTTTACAAGATTTCATACATGTGGATCATGATGAGACATAAGAGCATATTGATACAAGACAAGTAACTAGTTTAAAGTTTCCTATTCAATATGATTTAAGCATGCATAGAATGTTTTGCATGGAGGAAGCTTATCAAGTAGATATGAAGGCAAAATTTTATATATATATATATATATATATATATATATATATATATATATATATATATATATATATATAATTAATTATGAAAGAACATCTATTGGGCCAAATGGATGATAATCCCCTCCAACAAGGGTATGAGGTGGATTTAATACAAGAATAAGTGGGTTTAATACCAGTAGAGGAGAATCATCGCATGGTTCATAAAGATAAGAAGATAATAGATAAGGGTTTCAAAACCAGCAAAAAGGAAGATGATCTCAAAGAGGATAAAGCTATGGTGGCGTGAGAGGATGGTTTCCAAATTAGTATAGGTATTTTTTCTATTATATTTGTGTATGATAAGGTCATAGAGTGTTGAAGTTTCCACACTAACAACATCAAGAAAAGAGGCAAGAGTATCACTCAAGAATGAATTTATTTGAAGCTGAAATAGAAGATCAAATTATTGAAGTTGTAACAATAGATATTGGAAAAAATCTCATGATGGGAAGAATAATGATTTATCCAAATAAATAACATGTGTAGATTAAATAAGGTGGTGATGCATGTATATTAAAATATATATTTTGAACAAGGTGTACTTTATAAGGTAAGATATGTAAAGTGATTATAGATAGTGGCAATTGTAAAAATATAGTTTCTAAAGATATGATTGAGAAACTAGGTTTTCAATGTTAAAAGCATCCTACTCCTTATCGGATTTCATATTTTTAGAAAGGGAATGTAGTTATAGTAGATAAAAGGTGTTTAATAAAGTTTTTTATAGGTAAAACTTATAAAGATAAAATATGGTTTGATGTAATACCAATAGATGCATTCCATGTACTATTGGAAAGGTGATGGAAATTTGATAGAAAAAAAATTCATGATGGATCAAAGAACACATATAGTTTCTATAAAGGAGGTATGAAGGTAGTTTTATTACCTCCTAAATAATAATAATAGGCTGAAACCATGCTTACTACAAAATAATTTATCAAAGACATGAAGATTAAAAGTTGTTGTTATGCATTAGTGGCAAAGAAACAACACATAAAAGTGGTGTAAGTACCATTAGAAATAAAAATATTGTTGAAAGAATATGCAAATGTTATACCTAAAGAATTACTAGATGGTTTAACACCAAAGAGAGTTAGTAAACATCATATCAATTTGATTCTATTAACAACTTTTTCCAATCAAATAACTTAAAGGATGAGTCTAATATAAAATATAGAATTGAGTAAGCATGTTATTAAATTGATCAACAAGGGTGTAGTAAGAGAGAGAATGAGTCCATGTGTAACACACACATTGCTAACTATAAAGAAAGTGTGTAGAATATGTGTTTGAATAGTAAAGTAATGAATAAAATTATAATCAATTATAAATTTCCTATACCTTATTTAGATGATATGATGGATGTTCTTGAAAGAGAAAAATATTTTACAAAAATTGATATAAAGAGTTGATACTATTAGATTCATATTTGTGAAGGAGATGAATAGAAAACACCATTCAAGACAAGAAATGGTTTATACAAGTGGATGGTAATGGCATGCAAGTTATTTAATGTACCCAACACATTTACTAGGGTGATGAACACAGTGCTATGAAAATATAGTGGTAAGTTTGTAGTGGTTTATTTTGATGATATTTTAATATTCTAGTAAGACTAAATAAAAACACTTACAACATTTAAGAATGACATTAGAATTGTTAAGAAAAGATAGTCTCTATGAAAATATAAATAAGTGCAAGTATATGCAAAATAGTTTGGTATTTTTGGGATTTGTAGTTTCGATACATGGTATAAGAGTAGATGAAGAAAAAGTAAATACAATTGCTGATGGGCCTATCCCATAGAGCATCATAGAGGTAAAAGGTTTTCATGCTTTGGCAACTTTTTACAAAAAGTTTATAAATAATTTTAGTATTCTTGTTGTACCAAGAACAAATTATATGAAAGGAAAAGAATTTTCATGGACAAGTGATATAATAGAAAGCTTTGAGTTGTTAAACAATTAAAGAAAAGTCTATTTTACCATTACCAAATTTCAGTAAAGTGTTTGAGGTTGATTGTGATGCTTTATTTCTGAGAATTGGTGTTATTTTGAGTCAATAAGAGAAGCCAATAACATATTTTAGTGAGAAATTAAATAAGGTACAAAAAAATTATTCCATGTATGATGTTGATTTTTATGCCATTGAACAAGAATTAAGACATTGGAGGCATTACCTAGTTCCTAAAGAGTTTATCCTAATTATTGATCATGAGTCTTTGAAATATGTGAGTACTCAAAAGAAGTTAAATAGTAGATATGAAAAAGTGGGTGTATTTATTATAGGTTCATAGTTTTATTTTGAAACATATATAAAATATATATAATCATGTAGATGATGCTTTAAGTAGGTGAGTGGGGTTGACAAATACTATGGTGAGTTAAGTAGTTGTATTTGAATTTATTAAATAAGTATATGATATTGATCTAAATTTTAGAAATACAGTTTAGCAATGCTAAAATCCAATGATAGGTGACACAATTAATATGTATTAAGAGTATATTTTTCACGATGGATATATCTTCAAATGGAAACAATTATGTATTGCAATTGGGTCTCTAAGAGAAATATTATAATAGAATTACATTATGGTGATTTGAATAGACATTTTGGTAAGATAAAGATAATAAATTTAGTGGAAGAGAAGTATTTTTGGCCAAAGATGAAGATAGATTTGACAAGATATGTTGTAAGGTACACGATGTGTTAGGTGGCATAAGGGCATTAACTAAATATAGGCTTGTACATACCATTACCAATTCTAAGAGGACCATGAAAAATTTTGAATATATATTTTGTGTTGGGATTAAAAAATGTGCAAAGAGGTAATGATATATTTTTTCTATTGTGAAATTTTTTTATAAGATGGTTCATTTTATTTCATGTAAGCAAATCAATGATGCCACTAAAGTTGCATAGCTCTTTTTTAAAGATATTGTGAGATTGCATGGTGTTTCAAAAACCATTAAATCAAATATGGACATGAAATTTGTAATAATATTTTAAATAATATATGGAAGAATATGGGAAATAAATTACAATTCAGTAGTTCATACCACCTACAAATAGATGGTTAGAAATAATTTGTAAACAAGAGCTTGAAATATTTGTTGAGATGAAAAGCTGGAGAGAAGCCCAAGCAATGGTACTTAAGTTTATTATAAGCCAAGTTTGCATATAGTTATTTAGTGAATAGATCAATAGTTAAATTAACATTTTAGATTATTAATGAGATAAATCCTATGTGTATTTTATATTTTGTACAGTTACCAATTGTTGAATGAGTTAGTAATGATGTAGATGTATTTGCAGAACATATACAATAATTATAAGAAGAAGAAATAAGAAAGTTGTAGGAAAGTAATGAGAAGTATAAATCAATGGAAAATTTTAGAAGAAGGTAAAACATATTTGAAGAGTAATTTTTAGTAATGGTTTAATTGAGGAAAGAGAGATTTCTCAAAGACACATATAACATGTTGAAGTACAAAAAAAGTAGACCATGCATAATTTTGAAGAAAATCAATGACAATGTTTATGACATGAGTTTAATACAAAGTTTTGATATCTCTCTAGTATTTAATGTTTTGTATTTACATAGTTTCCATGAAGAAGATAGTGAAATAATATGAGATGAAAAAGTAGTTTAGAAGCAACAGGTGCCATAGAAAAAGAAAGAAAAGATAGTGCATGTTATAGATAAGAAAATAATAAACACAAGGCAAAGAAGTTATAAAAGGTATTTAGTAAAGTGGGAAGGATTATAACATGAAGTCAACACTGAGATTATAGAATGGGAGCTTACTAATATTGATAATAGTAAATGCTATGAGTACAATCATAGAAACTCATAGGAGCCAAGTTGTTTTCAACTAGAGGAGAATGTTGTAGAAAAGAGGCTAAACTTTCAAAGGACATAAGTTTTGATCCATAACTCTATTTGAGCCTATATTCATGCCAAAACAACTATCTTATAAATTTCAATGCAATAATAACCTGCAATTTTAATTATGGGATGTTTTTGATATTTTTTGGATACCATATGTGACAATTTGAAGGTCTGAAAATGTAGTTTAAAATTATTTTCAAGATTTTTCTAAATTTAGAAACTGTCTATTTTTTAAACCAGACTTGAATTTAGTTGAAATTAATTCCATAGGTTAATTTTATTTTATAGTTTGTTATTGAATATTTTTAGAGTTTTGCACACTTGTATGCAAAACATACTAAAATAGAAACTACTAAAAATAACAAGTCGAGTTTTATTTATTTTTAGAGCTCTAAATTTTTTATGTCAACTTCAATTATGAGTTGAGGCTTATTTATGTATGGTTTGTAATTGTTTAAATTGTTTAATATGAATCAATATTGGTTATTGTATAAAATCTTTGCCTATTGAATTTTTTTGTTCATTCTATATGCATTGTTAATGTTAGTTATGTGATAACAAATTTAAGTTTTGGACATTTTTCAGACATGGTTTAAATTCCTAATGGCATTTTCTATTTTAATTTTATTAGGAGTATCATAATAGTGCTTTGTCAATTAGGTGTATTTATCTTTGTGGAGTCCACATGCAATCTACACAATGAGTTCCTAAGTAATCTATTAATATTAGAACTGATATAGCTTGATATCTTACTCCACAGATGTTTCCTTAGCTTGCTAAGGTTTTAACATGTAAATTGAATGTGTTTTGTTGCATTCATGTTAAGGTTTTTGTTTAATTCAATTATATCTACTATTGCATTTTATTATTTATCTATGGCTATAGACTGTGTAATTTACTAACAATTAAGTCATTGAATGTTATAAGTATACATTGTTCTCACTTAATGTCACCACCTTGCTTCCTTGACATATATATTATGATTGTTATGTTATTGTTTGGAAATTTTAACAATGAACTTGATGAACAATGTGAAATCAAAAGTATTTTGAGTAATCTTTTTTTTAAAGAACTATACATTATTCAATTATTTGTGTTTTGAAGAAAGTGTTTTAGGATTTCTTCAAGCACCCTACATCCCATAACTTCAGACTTGAATTATGCATACATTGATGTGTGTAAATGAAAAACGGTGGGTTTGTTACTTTCTAAGATAATAACATTTAACTAGAATCTAGAGAATTTGAATGCTCTTGTGAAGCTTGTTAAAGTGACCCCCTCTTATGGCCTTGATGTTTTAAACAATGTGGGTGTAATAAAACCTTAAAACTCCTCTGATTATTTTCTTAATTAGGTTATTTATGGATACACATATTCTTAAAACATGCCTCAACACAATTTTTGAGGTCTTCCTATATATTCTTGATGTTTTGAAGGAGCCGAGTTTGAATTATATTTTTTTGGATCTTGATTGTCCATTCCTAAAATGGTGATTCATAAAGAAATTTTTTTTTATTGGTTTTCAGGGTTTCATGGATAAAGGAAGGATTTGGTTTTTTTGTTGTGAGTGTTTGAGTGAGAATGGCATTCTCCAAAACATTGTAGATTCCAAATGTGTCTAGGATAATAATTTTATATCTCCCTCATCACTTTTGTTTTTACTAAATTTTATGTCCCTAATGACAAGGGTAGATGGGGAGCTCTTCCACCCTACCCCTCCTGCCCTCCCCAATGGGTGATCTACTTAATTCACTCATGCTCACCATTTGTTTATATTGCCTTTCCTTTGCACCAAATTTTTGATTAATGTTTCTTTGGGATAAATATACTCCTTCAATATTTTTTAAAAAATTCTTGATACCATGCCTAATTTTTTTTTCAATAATACTATTTTTTCAATTCCATGCTTGGTAATCCATTTTATCCATATTGTACTGATAAGTTTGGATTTAATTTTTCCTAAAACTACAAAAAATAAAATGCACTATTTGATTTGAATGCAATGAAAACTAATGTCTTTATTACAATTAATGCAAGTGGATGTTAAATAATAATTTCAGCATAATCAAATGTAATTAAGCATCTAAAACTATAATTAAAGCTTTTGAAGAGTAACATAATCCTGACTTGAATTTTCTTCATTGTTTGATTTTAGAATCAAACCAAACACCATTCTTTCTGAATATACCTAATGAATCCAATCAATTCATAATTTTAAAAAAAAACACCATGTAATTTTCTATTGCAAGCTGTTTGTAAGCAAATCCAAAGAAATGTGTATCCCATGCTGACCTCCGAGTATAGTCATGAGTATTATCATTAATCAAATACATATGTTATGAATCATATATAGATATGTTTATTTCTTCTGCAACTCACTTTTCTTGCAAAGCCCATTGATAGGCACAGTGTTATGGATCACACTAGGCACCACACCACTGTGTTGCATTTCCTTGAACAGCTTCATAGCCATTTCTAAATCATCATTACTATAGTACCCATCAATAACCATTGTGTACATTGCATCAATATGAATGAAACCTGCCTTTGACATCTCATGCAACATGTTGCGTTGATCTACAATTCTGAGATCATGGAAAAATGGTTAATCTAAAATAGTGAGATCATGGAAAAATGTGATCGATCTGACCTCAAAAGTGAGTGTTTTCTATGTAGTCAAAATAGGCCTTAGCTAAATGTAGTTCAACCCTAACAAAGTTTACTACAAATCAACATTAAGGTTGTAAAATGAATGGAATATGATTAAAGGAAATAGTAAGAAGAGCTAAAAGATGCATTTCAAAATAACATCATGGATGAAATAATCTATATGTGACTATGGGATACCTCTCATTTTGGATGTCCTGATGGTGACCAATTATGAATATTATACTTTGAAACTTATTATGCCATCTAGTATCTAAAATCATCTACTGTACTGATAAATAAAAATAAAGGCGAAGAATGGTAATAAAATGAGGGAGTAATATCAATATGGACTGACTAAATTGGAGTATGGGATGAAAGGATAATGGTTTCAAGTTATGCCCCCAAGCAAGGATACTCATAAACAATGTTCAAACAAATCAAGTATAGAAACACTTGAGATGCATAATATGCATAGGCCTTGTGTAACCAATCTATATTCTCTAGATAAATAATTTACTGTGATGATGAATGGACCCAACCAATTAGCCTAAAATTTTTCCTTTTTATCACTGTTGGCATTGGTATTCTTTTGATTGTATTTCAATACAGATCACTAAACTCAAAGTCTCTTTTTTGAGGTGATTCTTATAGTTATAAAATGACCTATTATGATAGACCTTGAGATTTTTCAAAGTATTAACCTAATTTTCATCAAGTATCTCTAACTTTTGTAGCCAAAATATTCTATATTCTTCCTCATCAATGATATTCTTCATTTAAATGTGCAAAGAAGGTATCTTGATCTCAATAAGGAGAATAAGATTTTTTCCATAAATAAGGGATTACAGTGTGGATCTTGTTGGGCGTAGGTATTGGTATGGTAGGCCTAGAGGTTAGGAAATAACTAGATATTCTAATCATAGTGAAAATCATTAATGGCCTTTTCTAGGATTTAGATCAAGGTTTTGTTAGATATTTCATCCCAGCCATTAATTTGAGGAAAATATGGAGATGAAAAATGATCTATGATCTAGTGTTTAGCACAAAGGGATTTTTCATCCTTATTCTTGAATGAACCACCATTATCATAAATGATATTAGATGGAATGCCAAAGTGTAAAATTAGATGGTTGTAGATGAATCTTGAAAACTACTTCCCAATTATGTAAGTGAGTGGAATCTCTTTAACCCACTTAGTATAAAATTTGGTTATAGTAAGGATATGTTTATGGCCATCTGAGGAAGTCAAATTTATTTTCCCTATGGGATCGAGTCCACTATGTAAAATTACCATGGCATAGTGATTGATTAAAGTAATAGAGTTGGTGCATGAATTAGATTAGCATGATTTTGATAAGCCACACACATTTTTAGATAACCACATGCATTGGCCTCCATAGTGGTATAATATTAACTTGTACATAAGAGTCTCTTGATAAGGACCATGCCACTTGTGTGGGCCCCATAAATCTATTTGTGTTCTTATTTAAGCACTAATCTAGACTTTGTTGAAGCAAAAAAAATGAATTAGAGTTCTATCATATCCTCTATGATAAAGAGTGGCATCAATAATGGTATAAAAAGAAATGGTATGGACGAAGGATTTTTATTTCTTAAGCAAAAGGTTGAAAGGAATAAATTTTTCATTAAGATAGGTATATATAATTAGAGTACTACCATTTCAAATTATGAACGTTTATGAGTCGATCTTAAGAGATGTTCAATAAAAAAATTGTAATCAATAACATGATCTACAATTCCTACAAATTAATTAATTGCTACCATTACATCGGTAGTTACATTAATGTCCCTTTGAATATGTTTAAATTGAATGTATTCAAATTTCTATTGAAGATGGTCCACCATATTCTTGTAAGGAATAAGCTTTTCATCTTTGGTTAGATACTAATAAACAATAAAATTAAAATAACACTCGACTATTTTCTTAATTTAAGAAAACATTTAAATAATAAATTTTAAATAAAATTTTATCAATAAAAAATAAAAATATCATGTAATTTTTATAAAAAAAATAATCTAGCTAACTATGAACAATTATAATGGATTGAACAATTCCTATCAATCAAGAGCACCCTATAGCTATTTTTTTATGAAATGATAGCATACTAATTGTGAATTATATACTACATAATCATCAATATGGTAAAATATTATTGAAAACACATTGATTCATCAGAAATAATTCAACAACATGCAATCTTATTGTGGTAATCTAGAGGGATAGGTGTTTATTTTTTTAAACAAAAGGATAAAATACATTATTCTTTGTTATGGACATGCCAATGAGTTATGATATGTTACAATTTTTAAACAAATAAATCTAAAACCTAGATCACATAAGTGTGACAAGGTAGTGACTACAAGAAAAAATTACAACTTGTTAGTTTACAATCGACCTATGGGTTTTATACCCTTTAGGGCATAATGGCAAAGATATAATTTTTCATTAAAAATATCTAAAATGATGAATTTATCATTAAACTCCTACTCTGATTCCATATTATAATTTTAGACTAAGTAAAATCAATCATATTAATCTTAGATATAACTTACATCCTAAGTAAATAAAATAGACATATTAGATACAACATTGTATCACTGATATTACATTAAAACTATACAAATACAAATATGCTTGAATATAACTTACATCCTATACAAAGACAAATATTCTTGAATATAACGTGCATCCTGAATATAGACATATTAAATACAACATTGTATCACTAATATTACATTAAAACTATAAGGGAAGATATACAAATAACATCTCACAATTTATTCTCCATACCACTATGACAACTTAAGGCAATGTAAGAGTGATGAAAAGCTTTGATTTTAGAGTATATAAATTATCATAAATATTAATGATGGAATTAATCCAAAAAGTTGCAAGTGATTATCTAAAGACCATTTTTATACAACTTAAATGGTAATTTAAATTATCATATAAATATACAACATAAACTAAATAAAATAGACATATAAGATACAACATTGTATCACTAATATTACATTAAAACTATACAAATACAAATATGCTTGAATATAACTTACATCCTATACAAAGACAAATATGCTTGAATATAATGTGTATCTTGAATAAATAAAATAGACATAGTAAATACAACATTGTATCACTAATATTACATTAAAACTATAAGGGACAAAGCAATACAAATAACATCTCACAATTTATTCTCCGTACCACTATGACAACTTAAGGCAATGTAAGAGTGATAAAAATCTTTGATTTTAGAGTATACAAATTATCATAAATATTAATGATGGAATTAAGCCAAAAAGTTGCATGTGATTATCTAAAGTCCATTTTTATACAACTTAAATTTAAATTTAAATTATCATATAAATATACAACTTAAACTTTAATATAAATTTTAATATTCAAATAAATTTATTTTATAAATAAGAAAATAATAAATATTATAATAATTTCTTACTCAATAAATAAATGTAAAGTACAACTGACAACTCACATCAACAAAATATTAAGTTAAAATTTAATATTGTTATATATTTACATAGTTATAATACATCTAATAGATTCTCTAATACTACCTTGTAAACTCTACAAAAACAACATGAAAGTAGCAAAGAGAAGTGAGGTGCCAAAATAAATATCATCGTCCGTTATCTTTTTGATAGTGCTCTGGAAAAGAAGAGGGGGAATGAAAGGAAAGTAATGTAAGGCTTCATTAATATGGGCACACATTCTATTATCTATCATTTTTTTCTATTGAAAGCATATTAAAATAAATTAATATCAAGTAATGGAAATGAATGAAATATGCAATTCACAATACCATGTTTATTTCATCTAAAATTTTATTGTGTAATGTTTGGTGAATGGATTAAATAATTTTCAATCATGATAAGTTGAAAGGATTTATTTATTTTAATGTCTTTTTATAAAAAATGAAAAAATAATAATTAGAATATAATTATAAAAGTTGAATTGTATGTTTATTTTGAAAATTAGCGATATGTATTTTGAGAGGTGTTAAATCCATGCTACCTATTATACTTTATCATTTAATATTTTAAATAACAAATTATTTGTTTGGACGTTGTGAAACAAGAATACTAGATACATGTGACCACTAAAATTAAATAGCCCTAATTCAACATAGGGAAGTATTTTGATAAATCACATTGGCCTAAATCTTAAATTATTTAGCGATTGAGATAACCAATAGTGTGAGGGTATGTGTAGACACACATGTGTGGAGTGTGGGTTTTATATTAAAGCTTTGACTCGTTACCTCAAATGGTAGCTTTAGAATGCTATTGTGTGAATCATAATTGCATGGTAATAGCATATCCTTTTAGACCATTATAAGTGGCATATCCAAATCCTTCTAAAATATAGAGGTTTTATAGATCTTAAAGGTTTTACAGATTTGAATCATCTGGGATTGTGAATTGGGTTCATATTATCTAAATTGGATATAAGATGGAAACCATAATTAAATAATCATTTTTTTTCTCATTTTTAGTTTTTTTATTGGAGTTATAACTGGTTTTGGTATAAATCAGAGGCTTAGTCTTCAAGGGAACTATAAAACTATTATAAATGGTTAATACTTTGATCACATTGAAACCATCGATTAAATTGCCACATCTAGCATATAAATACTTTTAGAGATTTGAATTTGGGTGGAGAGGATGGGCACAATCAAATCACTTCATAAATCCTTCTACATCTAATGAATCCGAAAACTATTAAGACAATAAAATTACCAATAGGCCAAGATTTGAAATAATAACTAGTACTATTTCGTATTGTATGAATTGAAATAATTATAAACCAAAACCATGATTAAATAAAACTCAACTCAGAATTACAGTTGACATGCAAAAATTCAAAAAAGAATAAAAAATATATATTTTTAGCAGGTGCTATTTTTATTAGGTTTCACATCCAAGTGTGTGTAGTTATAAAAATATCTTAAAATACTTTAAACACTATAATTAACCTATGGGATAAAATTAAACTGAATTTGATGTCTGATCCTAAAAATATACAACTTCTAAAAAAAGAAAATTCTAAAAAAATCATTAAATGGTAATTTGAGGCCCTAAAATGAGCAGATATGGCCTCCAAAAAATATTAGAAACAACTCAAAGATGATAGATCATCTTAGGACAGCAATGAAATTTTCAAGATAGTCATTGTGGCATGTGAAACAGCTCAAACGAAGCTATGGGTCAAAAGTTATGGCCCCCATAAGTTTAGCCTTTTTTTTGCATCAACATTTCATTATATAAAATGTAATCTACATCTGAAACTTAACAGAGGTAAGCCTAGGTCTGTAATATCTACTGAGTGATCTATAGCCAAATCACCTCGATGTGATCCACGTAGAACACATGGAGAAGTTTGACCCCTAACTCAATGTGTCCCCATGGTTACTTCAAAATGTAGGTGTGCATTTGTCCCTAAGCCTCAATGCATCATAGGGTACTCAATAGGGATTGAAATTGAGATCTAAGTGATGCAAGTCATTCATACTATCCACTTGAGCTAACCCTTGGGGCTAAAAATGTAATCCACACTTGAATCTTAATGGGAGTGGCCCTGGATCTGTAATGTCTACCAAATGATACGTATTCGAATCATCCCAATGTGATATGCATGGAATATATGGATAAGTTCGACCCCTACCTCAAGGTGTCACCATGGATACTTCAGAATGTAAGTGATCATTTTCTTGTAAGCCTCAATGTAGTACAAGGTAGTCAAAAGGAATTAAACTCGAGACCTAGATGACTAAAGTCGTTGATCCCATCCATTCGAAATAACCCTTGGGACTACATAATTATATAATCATAATCTTTTGTGGAAACTACAATTAAATATTCTTGAGCTGAGAGTTCATTATTCTTACATTTTGTCTTTATAAAATTATTGTATAATGTATAAAAGAATGTAGCAATTATTGATTATGAAATTTTAATGAGAATGAGACTATGATTAGATAAATATGTTATTAAATTTATTATTGTTCATAACATTAGAATATATAATATCAATCCATTAAAAATAGGTGAAAATTGGTTTGTTTGAAGAGAGATTCACACCCTCTTCAAACCCTTTAGATCTAAGGTATTTATTTCAAAAATAGTTTTCTTGGAGGATTTTGCATTGCTTCTTTTAAGATAAAATAAATTTTGGTAGATTTTATGTATTGATATTTCTTTTCAGATTTAGAAAATTAGGAATAAAACATGTTTTAATCATGAAGATATAGAAAGGAGCTTTTTTGTAACTAACAAATTTGATATGATTTCTAATATTACTCTCCAGATACATAGTCAAATAAATAAAGTTTTGTTGCAATTGTATCATCTACAAATTCTATAAGAATATCGGGGGAATGCCATGTGTGTTGTCAATTGTGAGTCTCCCGATTATTATTATTATTATTTTAAATATTTAAAAAAATAGAGTAAAGTTTGTAGAAGCTCATTTCTTATTGTAATTGAAAATTTTAAAAAATAAGTAAAATATTAGAATTAATATTTGAAAAAAAAACTAACTATTAATATTAATTTAGTCAGTGAGAACCTATGTATTAAAATATAATAAGTTCGATAAAATAAACATTTTAAAGATTAAATCATAATTGTGATATGAAATATAATTAATATTTTATAAATTTAGATAAATAATAAAATTTTAGGAAGGAAAATTATCAAATATTAAGTAAAATTTTATTGATAAAATTGATAGATATTTGAAAATAGTAAATTTATAAAATATTTTAAAATATAATCTTAATATTCGATATAATTCAAAAATATATTTAAAATAATTTGGAAACCTAATTAAATATATGGAAGGAATGATGGATTTTTAAATATGTATATTAGGTTGTAAATATGATATGGTAAAATCTATATCTTACTTATAAATTAATTATGTTTATTTAAATATTATATATTTATTTATTATGATATGGTAATATTTTTTATAATAATTTATCGTAATCTTTAAAATATTAATGTAAAAAAATTTTATTTTACTTAGGTAAATATAGAATGACAATTCAATTTACCTTTTTTTAAACTCTTCTTTACTTTTTATTTCTCTCACTTTATTTTATATTTTTGTTTGTTTTTGTTTGAATTTATTTATATTTAAATATTTTTTATTTTTTTAAATTTTATATTGTTTATTTTATTTTTAATTTAATTATATCAGTTTAAATATAATTAAATTATTTTATTTTATATTTTATAATATTAACTTACTAATAATAAATGTTAACATTTTCACGTTATAACAACTCCCAACCACCTTTTTTTTTTTAATATCATTGTAAAAACACCTATCCATATTAAAAATCATATTAATTAATTTACCTAGTTTTATATAAATATCATATTAATTAATTTACCTAGTTTTATATAAACTCTTATCACGGCGGAGGCATTATAATGATAAGATGGCAGCGTATCTTCGTCTCCAGATCTGAAGACGTCATTCACATCGTTATAAATGTTGACTGACAACTTGACAACGCTCACATGGTGTTGCTTGACTGCTGACATGGCAAATGACAATGGAAACTTCTGACATGGCGATTGATACCGTTCACATCACATTGTTGGACTGCAGAAAACACGAAAAACAGGCATTTAAAAGCTTGAATTCAGAATAAAAACAATGATTACTGTAAAAATAATTGAAAAAGACTGATATACGGATCTTAAAAACTAGATTTTAGACTCGGACTACTGGGAGAACCATATTTTAAAGATTGTAATCAATAAATAACTTGATGACGAAGTAAAACTGTTGAAGATGCTTCATTTTGGACCACAAAATCGAGGACGTGCTTTAAAATCTTCATTTGACTACGCCATATCAGTATAAATGCAATATGTACCTTATCACAGTATGTCATAAAAAAGACCTTTTTATAAGATGCAATTCTGGATTGAAATTTTTTATGCTCAAAATGCAGTAGAATGTAGGCAAAATGTGAATCGATTTTAGGATATGCCACGACCGGTACTCATTAAAACAAGTATTTTGAGGGTAAAATTTTGTGAATTGATGGGCATTGTTTGTTACTAAAAATATAAAAATATAAAGTAATATATGTAATGTATTGTATTCTACAAATCTCTAGGATATAATAAAGGGAATTGAAGTGCTTGATGATGCTAATATCATTGGTTTTGGAAGTTTCAGCATGGTCTAAAAATTTGTCACGGATGGTGATAGTGCATTTGCAATCAAGAATATTTAGAACAACAATTGAAGATCATATTATCTATTTCAAAGATAGATTTAGATATTAAGAAATATCAAATATAGAAACCTTGTGAATTTATAAAGTTATTACAATCCTTCCTCAACAAAAATTGAGATCTATGGCTCAGATCACGACTTCACCTAAAACCATCTGGCCACAATTTTAATATGTGTTTAAATAGTTATCTAGCTCTTGCATACCCATTGAATATGCATAAAAAGGACATAAATAAGTGTATTTGTTATTTGTTTAATTAATTTAAACATTTATATAAATAAAATAAAGTATAATATTATAATAAATAAAAAATATTATTTATTGTATATTAATCTATTATACTATAATATAATAATTAATATAAAGTATAATGCTATAAAAAATAAAAAATTGTTATTTTTTAAATGTTTTCAATTTTTGATTAATATATTTATAAATATAATATATAGTATATTAATAATTATATCAGTATTATATTATATTATAATAAATTAATATATAAAAATATTGTTATTGTTGTTATTATATATTTTATAGTGTTATTATATATATTATTATAATATATATTTTTAGTATATAGTATATAAATATTATAATAAAATGTTATACATTAATATTATGGTATAGTATTAATATGATATTTAGCATACAAAATGTAATTTTAAGTTTCTGTAATGTGTAGTTTTGTAATGTGAAATAGTCAAAATCGAAAGTCATAACTCATGTTAAACCCAAGATTATCGGTCTCATTTCACTTTTTCCACATAATGGTAACTAAAAATAATTATATATTTCTCGTGAGGATGATGATATAGAATGAGATTGTTTGTTCTTTCATATAATGTGATAATGAGTCATGAAGTGATGAGATATTTTATTTCATGAAGAGCTTGACCAATGGTGAAGTGGTGGGGAAGGGATAGGTATTACAAGACATGCCAATGGTGACATATTTTAAGATGAATTGGGTGATAATGGTTAGAGGTAATAACAGGGTATGTCATGTGATAACATGTAACATAGAGCCCATATCAGATACCAAACTTAGATTTATGGTAGTTATTGGATTTACATGACTTGAACACATTGTAAAGGGATATGGAGCTTGCATGTTGGAAACATATTTGATTTGTAGTTTTCTATTCTTAAGTGGATGAGGATATCATGAGCACTAATTTTATTTTGACAAGGCTTCACATCCGAAGAGTAGCTCAAATCTATTTACAAGTATGTTTATGTGGTAACAAGACTTTGAGATATCATAGTCTATCATGTAGCTTATTTTCTTCCATGGTATAAATATATTAACATATAGAGAAATAAAATTAAGCTTAACAAGATACAAAAACACCAAACTCAAATCGCTGGAAGAAAAAGCAAGGAGAAAAGGAAAACAAGTAATTGTTGAAAGATTTCAATGTGTGTTGGGTAGTGATGGTGAATGGCAAATAAATATTTAAAGCATTTTTCTAAAATGTGAATGAAAACACCCAAAAATTATTGTTGAATTAGTGACTTGGTTGCTCGCTATGTTATATCTCTTAGATTTTAATATTCAAAATAACTATATTAAAAAATAATAATTACAATAATATTATAATTTAATATTATATTATCGTATTAATATAATATATTGCATACAAGATGTAATTTTATATTTTCACAAAGTGTGGTTTTCTAAAGCATAAAAGTGTAAATTAGTAGTTATATTATTATTATAATTAATATCATTATTACACTCTATTATACATCATATAATGTTATATTATATAATTTTATATTATATTAATTTTTATATAGAAATCATAGTTATAGTTATTATAATAGTATATTTTAAATATTATTAATCAGGTATTGGGTAATTAAAACAATTCATTGGAAGCCATGGATTACATTGGTAGATATCACACACCATAGAACTTTCTACATGTATTTAATTTGGATTCTTGGAGTCCATCCCCTGATATAACTTGGCATTCCCCTCACTATCACTATACATTCTTTGAGGATAGTTTAAATGCACCATATCTTCCATGAACCTATTATAGCTTTGTGCCATGGGATTGAAAGCCATCAGCATGTAAAGTGAAAGTGTGTAATAGTAATATTATATATAATATATAATGTATAATAAGAAAGATATGGAAAATAAATGTAATGTTACCAATACATTATCAGTACTAAAAAAATTGAGTAACAACACATAACACAAAGCACATAACATAGAACCCATAGAGAAATGGATAAATACAAAGATTTAAATTACACCCACTCCTAAAAGGATGTTATAATTGAAAACACATACCACTTATTGACACATGTGGTACGTGTTATTGACTTCCAACCTACAAGTCCACATTGAGTGAGCCCTACTATTTTGTCAGCAATGCACTCTCATTAGTCTCAAACATATTTTTAATTTACAATTTTTTACCACTTACACTACTTACTCTATATAATAATCAATATTTTTTAGAAAATAGTAAAAACATGTTAGATTATCTCTTTACAAATATGATATCTAGGTGTACATTACCGTTACCATCATGATTTTTCTAATATGTCCCATGTTGATAGGCAAGTTGATAATTGGGTGCCAAAAACCTTCCTTGTTATAGCCTTAATAATTGTGAAAGAATTGGGGTTGTTATAAAATGTAAATGACAACACCATCAAATCATTGTTACATTATTGACCTGATTCCTCCTTATGTTATATCTCTTACACATTTTTTTTCACAATAGCTATATTGAATTATATAAATATAATAATATTATAATACAATATTACACAGTAATATTATGTTATAGTATTAATAAAATACATAACATATAAGATGTAATTTTATGCTGTAGTAAAGCATGGTTTTGTAAATTGAAAGAGTCTAAATTGGTAGTCATACCTCACTTGTAACCCATGACCATTGATAATCACATATTTATGGTGAAGGTGATCATACAAAATGAAATTGTGAATTCCTTCATATGAGATGGAAATGAGTTGTGTGTGGGGGGGGGGGGAGATGTTTTGTTTCCTGAAGAGCTTGAACAATGGCAAAGTGGTGGGGAAGGATAAGTGAATACAAAACATGTAAGTGGAGTAATAATCAAAGGTTATTTGGTTTGTGATCATGTGGGGAAATAATAGGGTGTTTCCTAGGATATCAAACTCAACAAAGCCTATATAATATGAAAAATCTATATTTAAGGTAACTGTTAGATTTACATGACTTTCACATATTGAAAATGGGTATGTATGATACAAGGTTGAAACATCTTTGATTGGTTATTTATTTTTTGGTAAAGGGTGATAAGGACATCATGACAGCTAACTTGATTATGGAAGGGCTCTAAATTTAATCTTTATTATAGTATTATTTATGTGCAGACAAGACATTGAGGTATCATAGTCTATCCTTTAACTTATGTTTGACCATGATACTTATAATTAACATCTAAAATAATTAAATCAAGATTAGCAACATATGAAAACACACAACTCATAACCATGGAAGAAATGATAAGGCAATAAAGAATATACGACTTGTGAAATATTGAAAATTGCATTAGGTGGTGATGCTGAGTGTCTATGATAGGGTATTTCAGGTGATACCATATTCCAAGAGCCCCATATTGTACACTAAACTTGGATTCTTAGTAGAGGTTGTATATATATGAATTCCATCACCAATTACAAAAAGATATACAACTTTTAGGGTGGAAATAGTTTTTTGTTATTTTCTATTATTAAAGGTCCATAAGGATGTCATAATAGTTGATTTGAATTAAAAAAGACTCCACATCTGATGTATGAATCAAACCAAATATGCAATGTCATTAATGTGGGGACAAGACATTATTATCCTAGAGTATATCTTGTTTTTTCTATTCATCCATGCTTCCAATAGATTGACTCCTAAAAACAAAAAAATACATCCCTTCTAGCATTCCTTGCACCATCAAGCCAATTGCTAGTTATATCATGTAGATGAAAACATGTTGAAAACTTACATAAATTGCATATCTTGTACTCAATGTTATATTATTTTTGACTTGTATATAATTCGTATTTATTATTTTTGGTTGAGCATGTGGAAAAAATATTGGTTAAAAGTATGAAAAATAAATTAATTGGCAATTATAGGAATAAGAAAAACATAATGAAGATTTTGTAACAAGGAATGTGTAATGACTAGTCACTACCATTCGATTGTAGATTGTTTAAAATTGAGTTTTTATGTAAATTTATAATGTAAGATCACTACCATACCAAATAATATGTAAATATTAATAATAAGTTAAGTAGAGAAAAGAGGTTGTATGTAAATTTGTAATCTACAATCTTAAATGAACCTTGAGAAAATGGGGATAAGAAAAGGGTAGCTGAAGAGTATTCATTTTTAAAAAAGAGACTAGTAGCTACAAATATTTCCAACTATAAACATATCGTCTTATAATGTATTCTAGTTTTTATTATTTTATATGAAAAAATATATATTAACATAAAAGTTTTTTTAATTAAAAGCACATGCCATTATATTTTACTAATTTAAAAACATAATTACATGGCTAATCCACATATATTTCAATTAAAAATTTAGTCTCCATATTTATTTGAAATAAAATCAAGTTTCATGATAGGAGATGGTGATTTTAAGGTTTTTTGGAAGCCACGGTCAACAAACAATATGATGAAAAGAGTCATCAACTTTGAGTTCGTAGCTAATAGAGCTAGCAACTAGATGAATAAGGGGTCGGTAACGTAAAAAGATGTCACTGGGTTACTCCTAATATAAACTGTAGGATGATCGAACATATAAAAGAGGGTAAGGAGATGTAAGATTGGATATGATTGGCAATCCATCAGTAGTCAAATCCTAGCTAATTTTTCCAAAGTTGATATTTATACAATAATTTTGAATCTAATGGATACTAAGAGTTTGGTGAATCATTTTGAGTATTTTATAGTAGGAGGATGTAAGTAGGGGATGGAAGATCCATGATTTTAGAGGAAAAAACATAGTCCAAAGTTGGAGATGAAAAGGTTATAGGGAATTTACCAGGTGGAAGATCATTTAAAAAAGTTATTAGAGGACACATAAGCTCTCTTCAGATTCAAGCCAAGGATAACCCTATTGTTTTGTTAGATAAATAAGAGATTGAAGTTATTATTAAGAGGTAATAATGGATAACCACTTAGGGACTAATTCATAAATTTGAAGGGTTTTGGTTGACTCTATGAGCATTGCATGAGTGAATCTCTTCCTAATGGTAATCTATGGTGGAAGTTAAAATATAGATTCATCCTTGCTCTAGAGGATTTTTTATTCTTATTTTTAATTCTATAGTAGACAATGAGGTTGTTTGCAAAGATAATTTTTAGGACTAGGATAATCATACTCTATTGGTACATCCCTAACATACAGATTTTGATGCCCATACTAGAATTTTCAACTTTAAATCATTTTGGATTAGACAACCAAATATTCCTTACTAGTTTTGGGATGATTTAGTGTTTTATGCATCACAAATACAATAGGTAAATTTTAGACCACTTACGAATTATCTCGTTGTAAGGGACATTCCATATATGCCCATATTTTGGTTTATGTTGATTTTTCTAAAGATTTACATGCTCAGTTAGAACTAATGGTGGGGGAAAAATAGATGCAATATAAATAATTTGATTGTATACCTTTCAGGTGTAGAAGATGTTTCAAAACATGGAATCTTGTGAATGATTTCCCAAACTTCAAATTTAAAATGATGGCATCATGGTGGAAAAATGTAAAAATTGAACATCTTATGGTTCTGGATAATGATTATAGTGGAAGTGATATTGAGGGATCAAAAAAAAAAATCCCTTTGGAAGCAGAGGAATAAAATAAAAAATGAGACAATATGTCTTGAGGCAATGACCAAGGAAGGGGGTTGTTGTGATACAAGAGAGGACTAATGGAAATGTATTTATTAGATTAGATCCATCAACCTAGACTCTATTAGAAAGACAACATGTGTTTGACTCATCGTAAACTTAGAATCAAGTGGAATTTTTTGAAATATACATCCCCATATTTCCAAACCCTGAGGAGGAAGGAGAATGATTTTTTTTTGTAATATAAATAAAGTAAAAGGTAAACATGGTTTGAAACCCATGACAATATCTCTTAGATTCAATAAAGAAAATCTCATGGGAGACTCTTAGTTGGTTTCTTTCTTATTTTGTTTTGTTGTTTTGAAAGAAGCTATTGTTGAAAATATTGGCATTTGTGGCCATTTTATTACTACTTTTTTGTGGGTTTATGGCTAATTTTCTTTAGTCTTTGTTCTAGCACTGAGTGTATGTTTATATTTGGCTAGTGTGGCCTCAGCTTGGTGTTTCATTTTTAGGGTAAGGGTCCCTAGTTCAAAAAAAAACCCATCGTTTCTCCTTAATAGAAAAAAATAATGACATGGTTGCAGATTTAGGATGGGTAGTGATTGTATTGAACAATATGTTGTATTTGATATTTGTTTCATTAAAATTAAATAACCCAAAAGGACTACATTGTATATTAGCAATTTTTATTAGTTTTAGTCCCTACTTTTATATTATGAATTATTTATGCTTGAATGTACATATAAGTATATAAATTAAACTTGATTTATTACTTTAAAGTTGAGAATATAAATATAATATTATAGAATTTTTCGATACAATTTAGTAAACTAAATTAATTCATATTTTTAATATGCCAAAAATTATTTATAAATACTAATTATTATTTTAATATACAAATCTATAGAAAATTATTTCAAAAAAATATGGTTGATGATTGTTAATATCTATACACTATAGGATAATCAAACTAGATTATTATTTAAATAATACTACAATAATAAATAAATATGTAATTTTCCCATAGTCATAATTTAAGTTTATTAATATAATTGTGGGTTTAAACATGGATGAGCCTCTTTTAATTATATCATCCCTAAGGCACTTGATAATTATAGAGGCTTGCTTCTGAGATAGCATAGTGATAAAAAGAGTGAGTTCCAACAATGAAGAAATAATACCATATTCCACCATGGCTCATCTATCTGACCAATTACTGTGGGCCATAATAATGAGAATGTAGGATGGTTTCTCTTGACATTTTGGGGCATTAACCCAATTAAGCACATTTATTAATATTGGAAAATCATCATTGGATTTTCTTATGGATTTTATCCCATCCTCTTTGGCTACAAAATTTATCAAGATCCCCAAAACCTTCCTTGATACATCCATATCATCAACTAAATCTTGACCACATTTGTATCCATAATAATTCCAACATTTGTGGGACAAATTGATAGGTTTTAAAGAGCACTAGGTGCATTCTTTCTTCCTTATGTACTTCAATGTTGCATAATGTTTACTAAGAATGGTATTGCACTAGATGATCCAATAATAGGTTAATTCATAGCAAGAGTTGACAAGATTATAAAATATACCACTATGGATTTTTTTAACAAACTCATTGGAGTCTTCCTACAAAAGGGTTGCCATTTTCAGAATTGCACTGACCTTTAATATTGTTACATTAATCTTGTGAAATGTAAATTATGCCATCAGGTCTTATCCTCTATTATTCTAGTTTTATGACAACTTCAAGGGAAAAATGCAATATTACACCTAAATGGCTTACACCTAAATGTTAGAAAGCCATTTAGATGTTCATTTTAAAATAGATATCTAAATGGCTTTCTAACATTTTATCCATGGATCTCACTACTATTTGAACATTGAAGATTCTTAGAGAAGTACCTATGCATGGAATCATTAAAACCCAACAAAATATTTAACTAGTTTATAATTGTGCACATTAGATTCAAATAAGATATGAGACCTCGTTTAAAGACATTTGTATGGATCAATACAATTAGTCATATAAGAAAAAATATTAAATTAGTTTATAATTTTTTACTTGATGTCTGACTACACTCTTGGGTAGAAATATGCATTTGATTGTTATAAAAAAAAACTCATTTTTAGGGGTTTGTTTGCTTTAGTAGACCTCACCTATGATTGATCTTTTATCTAGTTTTCATTTGATAGTTTTTAGACTATAAATTTCTAATTTTTAGGGTCGTGGGACATAGTTTATGGCTTGCATTTCTTGGTTGTATGATGAAAATAACATATTAGTATTTGACATTGTATGTTTATAATTAAACACTGTAAAGGTAATTACTATTCATTTTTATGACTTTATCATCATATGACATAACCTCCTCACTTGGCACGTCAACCACTTTAGTCCTTTCAATAGCTATCCCCAATGGCTACCAATGTACCCTACACCACCTTCCTTTATTGATAGTTATCTTCACATGAATGAAATGCCTCCAAACTTAATTCAATTTATTTTTGGAGGAATATTCCTAAATAAAACCCCCTAAAATATTCTAAAATTAATATACTAAACTAAATCAAAACATAGAAATTGTAAACATGATATTGTTTTTAGTTATTTGATTGGATGACTAAAAATTAGGTAATTTTTAAGTTGTTAATATTAGTACTTGGTAAGGAAGGGACTAATAATTGAAATAAATAAAATTACACTTCAAATTTTGACATTAATATTGGTATTTTTAAAAGGAAATTCACTTTTCAAATAGGCCATGTTTTGATGTGCAATAATAAATTAAAATTTAAGGAACCTTTTGTATTTTGATATGTAAGATACATTTTGTTGCATGTATTTATATAATGGGAGTGTAATGGAGTGAGTTATTCATAGTAATATTTCACCTTAAATTTTAACATGGATTTGAACATCATAAGGTAATTTAAACATTAAATTTAATGTCTATTTTTTGGGAGAAGTCAATTGAAAAATCATAATATCTTGGCCATAAAATAGAGTTCAAAGTTCTTTTTATTTTTAAATATTTTTTGATCTAAAAAAAATAGTTTAAATATATCAGATGCTATTTATCACCAATCAGGTGGATTTGATGGAGGAGGTACTAGAATTATTAATCAATCTAGTATGTAAAAATTATAAGATGAGTTTAAAATTAACATCTATCCATGTGTTTTAGATAGATATATTTAAGATATATTAAAAAAATCATTTTGAGAATAAAATATATGTCATTTTATTAGATAATCCAACATACAAATTACCTATTTAACACCCATCAATTCAAGCTACAACTCTTTATTTCATAGTTCATTTTCATGGGTGTTACAAATCTAACATTTTATTTCATTTTTTTGGGGATAAGCTCAAAATATATGGATTAAAATGAAAAAACTACAGAAATGACTATCGAAGGACTAAATTTGAATAAATAAATATTACCCTTTAAATATAAAGATAGTTCACAATTAAAATAAATAATTACTAAATACAATCTATATATTTAATACAATAATTTAAACATTTTTATGTGATCTTAAAATTTTCATCTCACATTTTATATGATTTAATTATAAAAAAATATTGTATTCTATATATTTAATTCATAAAGCCAAAATACAGACATAACAAGGCCCTACTAAGGAAGGAAAGAATAAATGAGGCAAGGCTTTATACTAGTCAGTCTAATATAAGTAGCAAGTGAGGGTGCTATAGTGTGTTTGAAGAGCTCTTTAAAATTATTTGAAAAAAATTTAAATTTAGAATAATTTATTAACACATATAATTGATTTATTTAAATTAAGAAGATTTGCAAATATATGGCTTGTTAAGATAAGAAAAACAATTTGAAAAATTATTCCTACAACAAGTGGATTCAGAAACTATCAATTACAAGAAACATTAAAATTACAGTAAAGACCAATTAACATTCATTTTCATAATATATTATCCATAAACTATATATAAAAAAATAAAGTAATGTTATTTTTTAAGAATATATTATGAAAAACATGTTGATGAAAATGGATAATTACTGGATACTGACATAAAAATGTTATTTGTTAATCCTAAGCTAAATTTTCTCATATAAGTCTTTGATGGGATGATGAAATATTTAGTGTAACCTAAAAAATAAAATCTTCCATCAATAGAATATTAAAATTATAGTCAACCCAACTGGTTCAAGAAAAGGTTAATATTACACATAGTAAAATATTAAAAAAAAAAGTCAAAAGCTTTTCCATCAATAAAATGTGACAATTATTAATGAGATCCTTATATAGTTGGTTGATTGCCTTCCGCTTATGTGTATATAATGTCCTATTGATTGAACATCATCTAAAGATTTAGATAAATAGTGATGCAAATAATAATACATTGATGTAAGGATGTAGACGTTAGAATAATTTTTAATAAATACCCATGCAGTTTCTTAGAGCTTTGGTTTATGTGTTGGATACTTTAGGTTATAGCTAAGTGCCGTTGTTTTGAGATAATTTTTTTTTCTTGTTCAATTTTGATATTTTTCATTCTTTTGCTTATAAAATCAGGATATCTTTTTTTGATGGGCATGAAAAAATAGATATCAAATATGTAACTTTTGTTTCAGAATAATATTGGAACCTTTAGGCCATGAATTTATGTACTTATTGTAATATTTTTTTTTAGTTACTCTTATTATGATACGTTTTGGGTATAAAAAAATAATTTGGTTTTTGATTCTTTAAAAACCTTTTTCGGTGGCATTATTTTATTTTTTGTTTTTGATTCTTGAATTTTTTTATGTTTATTTAAAAAATAAAATGGAAAATTTACAAATATTAACTTCGTTTGAAATTAAATGTAAAAATGTTTGCTAGTTGGTCTTCAAACCTATAAAACTTAAGACATATATCACTATTGTTGACCATTTCATGAATGAAGTGATATCTAGTATCTATATGCTTAATTTTTTTTATGAAATGCAATTATTTTAGACAATGCAATGGTTTAATTGTTATCATAAAATATATTTGTAGCTTCTTCTTGAATATGCCTCAAAATTGAAATTACTCTTCTCATCTAAACTATCTAGCAAGCTGTTGATGTGGCTACAACATATTTGGCTTTGGCTGATGCGAGTGTCACAATTGGTTTCTTGTTTTATGCCCAAGATATAGCACAAGATCTAAGATGATAAACATAGACTAAAGTGCTTTTTATATCATCCATGCTAGCTCCCCAATTTCTATCCATGTATCCAATCAACTTGAAATCATATTAAGATGTATATGTGATCCCAAAACTCTTTGTTCCAACTATATATCTCATAATTCTTTTTCCAACTTTTCAATGAGATTCTTTTGGACTATCCCTAAATCTTGAGATACGACTAACTCCATACATAATATCTAGTCTTGTGGTGGGTTAAACACATGAAGTTTCCAAATAATCTCTTGAATAATGTTGCATCAACACTAGACCTTCTATCCTCCTTCTATGTTTTAAACCCATTACAAATAGTGTAGGACATAAACTAAGATTAAACATCTTGAACCTTTTCAACAAATAATTAGCATATTTTGATTAATATATAAAAACTCCTTTCCTGGATTGATTTAATTCAATACCAATAAAATATCTCATGAGTCCCAAATCCATCATCTAAAATTTAGTTTTCATGGCTACATTAAATGATTTAGTGGATAAATATTAAGCCATCCACATATAAACATACTATCTAAATTTTTCCTTCATCATTAACTTTGAAATAAAAAGTTGGTTCATTAACACATTTACTAAACCCATTATTCACAAAATTGGAATCTATTCTACTATACCAAGCTCTAGGAGCTTTCTTTAATCCATATAATGCCTTTTCCATCTTGTAATCCTTATTCTCTTCTCCTTGAATTTCATAACCAAGTGGCTATTTTATATAAAATTCTTCTAATATGGCATTCAAGAATGTTAATTTGAAATCCATTTTAAAAACATTCCAACTAGTCTAGGTTATAATAGATAAAATCACTCTTATAGTGTCAAGTCGTACTACTAGTGTAAATGTTTTGTTGTAATCTATGCTTGGCTATTGTGTGAATCCATTAGATACTAATCTTTCTTTATGCTTTTTAACATTCCCATTTGGATTAAACTTTGTTTTGTAAGCCCATTTTACTCCAATCACATACTTTACTTTATTAAGTTATAAAATATCTCATGTTTGATTATTTTTAGTTGATTGAACTTCATCATCCATGGTTGCAATTCAATTGTCATATTTAATTGAATCCTCAAATTCAATTAGATAATCTTGTGTTAGGAATACAAAATCAAAACATAAATCCATACTTTAAGCTTCTTGTTGCTCATCATAAATTTAATTTAGATTACGGGTCTTCTTTGAAGTGTTTAGTGACCATGATCTCAATGATGCATGTATTGGATTAGATGATCCACTTGTATTATTACTAGCTAGAGTAGATTGATTTGGAGTGATTGGTGCTTTAGAAGTCATTGTAGGAACATTTGCTTTTGGATCTTAAGGAACATTTGCATTTGTATCATCCTCTACCACCTCAATTTCATGTGGTATAACTGTTGAAATTATATTTATTTTATCACTATTTCTTTTTCAACAAATTCTATATCATGGCTGATTATTACCTTCTTTGTAACTAGATTGTGTAGTTTTCATGCCTTGGATTTTTCATTATATCCCATAAAAATAATTTTTTTGCCTTTATTATCTAACTTCTTTCCTAATTCTTATGGTATCAAAGAGTATGCAACACATCCAAAAACTCTCAAATGTGAAACACTATGTTTCTTCCTGCTCCAAACTTATTTTGGTATCTTATTTATCATTGCCTTTATTGGATACCTATTTAAAATCTATGACACATGCAAATGATTCAGCCCAATATTTATTTAGTAAATTCCAAGATTTTATCATGCTTCATGTCATTTCCATAATTGTCTTGTTATTTATTTCCACTATTCTATTTGTTTGAGGTGTATATATTGTTGTGTATTATTTTATTAATCTTTTTTCCTTACAAAATTTATAAAATCATTTGATATGTATTCACGACCTCGATCAGTCCTCAATGTTTTTATATAATGTCCACTTTATTTTTAAATATTTTCCTTGAAATCCTTAAAAATATCAAACACATCTAATTTGTATTTTAATAAATAGACCCAAGTTTTGTGGTTGAAATCATTAATAAATTTCAAGAAATATAGCTTTCCACTTATGGATGGCGTTTGGATCAATCCACAAAGGTCTGAATGGACTATTTTAAATGGATCCTTAAATGAAATTTTAAACATTACATAACAATTATTTGAAATCCTTGAGGTTCTAAACATACTTCACTTTGGTTCTTGAGAGGAAATATTCTATTCCTCATCATTTAAACTTTTGTAATCAGCCTATTGCTTTGTTTCTTGTCCAAAATTACACATTCACCATTAGTAAAGTATATCCTATATCTTTTTTGCACTAATTAACCTATGATTATTAAATTATGTTACAATTCATGGACATAATATACTTAAATCTAATTTTAATCGATCCTTTCCCCATGATTAAGACTTTGTGATCATTTACCAATTTCACTTCTGATTTTATTGAATCATCTATTATTGTAGAAAATTCCTTACTTACACTTATATGATTAGTACACCCCCTATCCCAAAACCATACTTCCTTTGAGATCTCATGTGCAACATTACATGTTATCAACATTGTGTTTTGTTCACTAGTGTTGGGCTGATTTTCTTTTGTAAAATTTGCCTTCTGTTTATTCATATCATGTTGCCTTTTTCTACATTTAGATGCAAGATTTCTAAATAATTCACAATAATGAGATTGGATGTTTTATTTATCATACTTTTCTCGTTGATGATGGCTATGAAAATGATTATTACCTCTTCCTCTTGATGATGTGAAAGATGTATGTGGGATTGATGTTGGTTTGCATTCAAATTTATGAGATTCTCTACCTCATTTTGGTGAAAAATGACCTCTGCCTCTACTATAATTTGATATCCTTTTTGTTTTATTGACCAAAATTTGAGTTTTGAACACATTCTAAAATGAATGTGATCCTTAATGCTTTAGCCTTTACTCATGTGGCAACAATGTCCCATTAATTCATCGACTAATAATTGATATAAATACTTATATTCTTCAATGGCCACTACAACTAACTCAAATTTTGTAGGGAAGCTTCTAAGTAGCTTTTCTATAACCTTTTGTTCTTCTATATTCTCACCATGAGTTCCAATTTGATTCACAATGCCCATTACATATGTAAAAAATGAGTCTATATTCTTTGATTCTTCCATAGGAATATTCTCAAAATCTCTTCTAAGTATTTATAATTTGGCATTTTTAACTTTTCTTATACCTTGGTATGTTGTTTGTAGTATTTTCTATGCTGGCTTTGACCTTATAGAAACTAAAAAACTTGGAAATATTGACACCTCTATAGCTTGCTGGATGAAAAACAATGCTTTAGCATCCTTCTTCTTAGTTTCACTCAATAATTATTTTTACGCGTGTGATAATGCCTAATATGCCTATTGATTTATTGGCTTAGGGAACCCATTTTATACTAAATTTCACACATCTTGAGAGAAAAATAGTTTTTTCATTTTTAGGCTCCAAATGTCATATTGTTTGCCATTAAAAATTGGTATTTGCGGTTGAGAAATGGTTCCACTAATTCTTACCATTGATTCTCCAAAAATATTCTCCTTCTATTTTATTTATACTATTAAAGATTATCCTTCCCTTATTAAAACTCTATTTTAGCTAATGTAATTCCCTTAATCTTTATTCCTTATGCTCAAGCTTTAACTATAGTGCTTTCTCTAGTCTTCAAGCTACGAGCTCTAATACTAGATTGATGGATTTACCCTTCTAAAAAATAGAATATGTGAATATATTAACACATTTATAGAAAATAAAACACAAATAGAATGATAAGCTTGTATTGATATTCAACCAAATGTAAAGTAAATATTCTCATATATTTATGAAAAATGGGTTATAATTTTGCAATCATCAATTCCAGATTTTACAGAGCTGCACTACTCATATATTTAAATTTATACTCTATTTATACAACATACATTCTAAAATTGAGTGTGTGTGTATATATATATATATATATGTATGTATATATATATATATATATATGTATGTATATATATATATATATATATGTATATATATATATATATATATATATATATATATATATATATATATATATATATATATATATATATATGTATATATATATATATATATTATAGACTACTTAAAAAATAGAGTAAACAAATTTGAAGCCTGGAAATCTCTCCAAGAAGCTGGAGAGAGAGAGAGAGAGAGAGAGAGAGAGAGAGAGAGAGAGAGAGAGAGAGAGAGAGAGAGAGAGAGAGATTTAAATGTATTATAGAAGGCATAATAGACAACTAAAGTAAAATATATTCAAAAGAGATTTCATGTTGTCATTAATATCAAACATTTAATGAAAATGGCAGTGGCATAGCTATGGATATATATGATGTGGGAGGGAATATTATGTTCTACTAAGTTGGACACGACGTCCACCAACATTCATGGTCAAGAGCTATTTACATCAATATAAGACTATTGTCTTCACTATATGAAATAATATTTCATAGTATACCCTTGCCCACATTAAGCTTTATAATGACAACTACCCCCTTGTGAGCATATTAATAACACAAAGATAGGAAAAACTAAATTATTACAGGTTTTCTCAAAGTAGTGTAAAATAATTGAAATGTATTAATTTGATTGGTTATAATCTATATATGTTATTTATTAGTTAATGGTAACTACTAAAAATAATAGTTTATTGGATAGTACCTAACAAGTACTAATAAATAGATATAGCAGCCTTAATTTCATAAAAGAAGACATTGGTTATAAAAATGAATTAAAAAATATGAACAACATTTAAATTTTATACCTATGGAGTACATTTCAGATTTTAGAATAATTTTTTATAGTAGTATTGTTCTATTATGACTGGATCCTATTTGAGTCCTAGAGAAACTTGCTTTGGTTATTCATAGAAACTGATATATTTTTTTACATCATTTTTATTTTAAATAAAAATGAAATTTAAAGTCAATATTTTTGACTTATGTATGAATCATTTTTTTTAATAAATTATTTATTACTTGTCACTAGGGGAGAGGTCCTAATAGTTGTGCATGTTTCCATTATGGAACATGGCTTTTGTTAACATGTGTTCCATTAATTGAACATATTGGTATGCAGAAATGTTAAAGTGCACAAGAAGCTAAATATGTAATATCTAATACTTGTTCAACATTTACTCTACAAAATTAAAAGTAACCAATCACATCTTGACAAGTAAGACTCAAGTATTGATACTCTAATGCATAACTTTTGGGAATCCAAAGGTTATGTTTTGGTAATAGGTTTAAAAAATGCATTTTACAACCTCTTGTGATAAAATTGATTATACCATAAAATGTATAATGTGTTATCCCTTCAAACCAGAGTTATAAGAAGTTAAGATGATATATTAAAATGAGTAAAATGATCAAGATTTAATGTGATGTTATGGAACCTTAATTCACTATCCAAAGTTAGGGTGCACGACTATTGGGACCTTTCTCATAACAATTAAAATATTTTTCACCATTGTAGGGGAATGATAAAATATTTTAGGTGTGTTTTCATATTATTATTTTAGGCATAAAGATATATTACATTCATCAATGAATATACCTATAAAAAGGTGAATATAAGTTATTTTAACATTTTGTCTAATCAAAGTAAATATGATTTCCTACTACTATAGGTGATTATCACTAAAATAGTTTCTATCCCTAAAATTTATTCTTTATTAATTAAAAAAATTGAGTATATAAATAACCCTGAACATTATGATGTCCATATACTCAATGTCCAACATTATGGTGCAAGATTTGTATTGGATGTAATCACATGTTTTATATAGTACTAATTTAAATTTGGGATAATAGGAAAGAGTGTTTGAAATCACCATATTTTTTTGGGTGAATTTAGCTAATTGGTTGAAAAAATTAATATTAAGTTATATTGATGTTCTATAAATCATTATCATTTGTTGCATCTTATATTATCAGCCTTAATGAACTCTAAATATTTTTCCTAGCAATAGGTACTAAATCCATATCATGACACTTGTTTTAAAATGTTTTTTAATTTTACATTATTTCATATATATGTTTTTACAAAATAAGTATCATTTTTATATAACTTTTAAAAATCAAATTATATTTTCTAAAGTAAATTTACATTTGTATGCCCTTTTTAAAATTGGGTATTAGAAATATACATCAGATTAACATTATTTATTATTTTGATTCTCTTGATTATTATATTTATCCAAAATATTACAGAGGTAATTTCCAATTTAAAATACATTTACTAAGCATACTAAATGGATATCAATTTAGTTTAAATTTTGAATGTGAAATTTAAACTTATAAGGGGCATATATTGGCGTAAAAAAAGAGGCCGAACTTTTGGAGACCATTACTTTTGATCTAGCTCTATTTGATGCCATATTCATGTTAAAATTACCATCTTGAAAAGTTAAATGCAACTATAACCCACCCTTCTAGTTAGGGGACATTTTTGATATTTTTAA
>JARHVA010004987.1:1250000-1285000 GCA_037957365.1 Torreya grandis
TCGGTATGAGAGAACTATGTGGATAATGAGAAAGCCTCTCATCATATGTGATGCATACATAGAAGGTAGATAGAAGAGGCAATAACACTTTATGTAACCATTGGAATTTTTTTCGCATATTGTTCTATTACAATTTATTAGTTGAAACATTCGCTCTATATGTCTTTGACCTATTTAAAGATGATAATTATCAAGAATGCATCCTCTATTTATCATAATGTACTATGACTTGGAGAAAATTTGAATAGGATCAATGATTTAGAATTATTAAATACCATTATTCACTCTAATTGTTAAATTTGAATAGAAAATAGAAATCACTATTGGTGTGACAAAATAGTATTATATATATTGAGAGGTACTTATATGCAATACATAGTATGGACACAATTAATATGTACAAAGATGTATATATAGAAAATATATCTACATATGAGTTTAAGTATTCATATTCTTATATAACTTATATTGGTTTATTGGGTCATATGCCTATACCCATAACTAATGTATCCTTAAAATAAGTCAAAATATCTCATGTGCAATAACACTATAAAATATACAATTGCAGCCTCATACAAATGTAATGTTTAAGTTCACATGAGTCATAAATTGGTTACTTGATTCTTCAAAAACATTATGGTTGTTAGTATGTATACGCATAATAATGAAAATTAGTGAGTGGTATATATTATGAGTAAATCAATATGTACAAGTGTTTAGACATATATAACATTAATAATTGGATAATTATGTATTCCTATAAATTATAGTAGTATGAATTTTAAATATAACATATACACATTTGGTATAAACTATACTTTCTTGTCTATTTTTTAAGATTATGGGACATTTGATTCATGAAATTGTATTATTAGTAGTTTTTAATTGTGTAGTTGTTCTCATGAACAATGATCTATGATATTATGGGATATCATACAGTGTATTACATTTAAAAAATACTCTTCAAATGTGTGTTATATTTGAGTAATACAAATTATAAATGTTATTCATACATTTGACTGACTTAATGTATGAGTTTTGGTTAATTCTATGTTACCATGTTTTATGATAGCTAGTAGGAAATAATGTATTGTCTCTTCTTATAAAAAAATAGAATATACATTTTAATATATATGATACTTGATTGGTATAAATTTATACTGTATTGCTTATTATTTATGTGATAATTAATAGTTTGGAGATTCATTCATACATTTGATGAACTAAATGTATTTATTTAGATTATTTTTTTATTTAGCATGTTTTAAAGCTTGCTATTATGAAGTAATCTATATGAATATATTGGTTATATATATTATATAAATATTAAATTTATGGTTTTAAGTAATGAGATAAACTTCACTACCTTACTAGCATCACCAATGTCAGATGAAGGTAATCTGATCAAGTGGTATGTATGAAATTCACTAATCGTAGTGATTATTAACTATTGAAAACTTTGGCCTATGTAATGTTAGTGAGACATTATCATTTCATGTGTATGATTTACATGTTTGTATGATATCTTGTTAGAATGGATTTATTTATAATACATTACATATTAATTTTTAAAAATCATATAACACACAGGTATTAGCTTGTCTATCTAGATTCTCACACCATCACTATCTACTCATCCATGAAACAAGGGAAAATCTAGGGTTGAGAAATGTGTAAGGTATCAATGGTATGTGGTTGGTATGGAAAAGTGATTGGATGATGTTTTCCCTCCCCATAGTAGTACTTAATTAGATACGACACTTGAGATTACCAGAGATAATGGAGTTGAAGAACTCATGTTCCATGGAGATTTACATTTTGTATGTTATATTGTATTTATTCTTGAAACATTATTATAATAAAATTTAATTATTACCTATTATATATTAAAAATAGTGGTTTTATCATTATACCAATCATGGATGGGCATTTTTAATTACTTTTTATATTTGGTTATGATGTGTTTTATATGTTGATAGTAATCAGTGGCTATTAGATGACACATGCCTATTTATAGTTAGCATACTTTAAACGATATACCTGGATCATTAATTGCGTTCTCATGAAGTAATATAATGGAATTATGTTTTTTTCTAAATTTAGAAAAAAAACACATTTTTAAAAGTCAAACTTGATGGGGTTATTATATGTGGTGTAAGAACTATGACTCAAACTCTAGAATGTAATGAGTCCACTAGCATTGTCATATCTTTTTGTATACCATAAAGGAGAATAGTGAAAGTTAGATTATCTAGAGAGGATTTTTTAAATGTCACTGGTAATAAATCTCCATTTGATCCCAAATAATTTTCCACTAATAAGGTGATAAAGTTTGATTATATTCTATTAGCCATGAACGAAACTCAGGATCAAATTTCAACCCAGGAATAGGAAGTTCATGGCCATGAAAAGCAAAAATATGAGAATGAACTATAAGAGAGAAAACGAAGTAGTAAAACAATAAGATCTAAGAACACATATATTATTATACTAGTTAAGTGAAATTTAATTTGGATTTATAAGGCCTCAGTGTAGAAACATGTTGTACCATGACTAGAGTTATGAGATTTAGTAGATCTTCATGTGTGGCTTGATGAATATGATAGGTAATATACATCCATGATTCTTGGTTTTATTTGAATAATAACCTATTTAAATAAATCATCTATTGTTTGGAACATTAGGATAATAAAATAGAATTTTAGAAAAGGTAAGTCATAATCATATGTGATGTATTTTAGTAAGTGACAAGGATATATGGTTGTTTCCTTGAAATATTATATGGTACATTGAGTGTATACCCTTAGGAGCACTTGTATCCTCTTAGGGTTGTTAAAGCACTAATTTATTGAGTGTATTAATGGTGATGGTTTTATATGATGTTTGAGTAGATGAGATCATAACATAGTTTATGCCTCGTGAACAAGATATTTCTACCATATATTATGATCATTTACATTGACACCACCTAGTCCAATGGGAATTCTCCTTGTAATGGAGTTTAGTTATCTTTGTTGAGTATTCCTATTTGTTAAGAGTTTTCTCATAGATTGGCACCCCATATGTTTATTTAGATTAGGAGGAGGTGTCATCTCTCATAGATAGAATAGAGGGGAGTTATTACTCTCTCACTCTCCTTTGACATCATTATAAGCCCACTGAGTGGATTCATGTTTTTATGATGTTGGTTAAGTGTTTCCTAATTAGAAACTTATTTCTTAAATGTTGTTTGATGATAGCTCTTGGAGTTTGTGGGAGAGTGTCTTCTGCTTCTTGTTGATAGAGAATTTGTAGGAAAGTAATGGATCGATGCATCTATGAGGATAATATTTTCTTTCCAGTTGTGAAAATAGGTTGTGATACTACACTTATAGGTTTGGTGAGTATGTAGTTATTATGAAAACTTGGGTTTTAATGTTTTATTGATACCATGAGAAGGGTAATTAATAGTTTTGTTGTGAGATGATACTTTATTACTTTTCACTTATGGATTTTTAGGGTTTCACTTTCGAGTGGTACTTTATCTAAACTTATGAACTTTATCCATATGGAGTGGTAAACCTTGAATGTAAAATGGTTTTGGATAAAAATTTATAAGTTGATTATAATCATTATGTTATAATTCATCCTTTAGTGGATTAGAATTATTCTCATATTACTTAAAACATGTTGATTTGATGAGACATTTATGTACTTTTCAGCTAGACTGAATATAGAATAGGATGTGTAGAACATTTTATTAGTCTAAGGGGTTGAGAAAAGTTTATAACTTATTTTGTAACTAACCAAGTAAGTGCGCAAGATTTATCTCTCCTATTCTTTTCGTAACATTTTATGTAGGGTGTCATCCTTAGCCTTCCATTGTTATGATAATTTTTATATTATTTCCTCTTAACTATGAATATAACAGAGATTGGTGAAGTTTTGAAATGTGATACTAGTTATGTTTGGCTAATGGAAAATAAATTGAAACATGGAATGTTTTTATGTTTTATCTTCTGAGGGATATTGATATATATTGGATTATCTAGTGTATATCATCGAACCATATGTAGATTTTGGTGATTTTTATGTCAAAGAGACCCAAGTGATGAGTGGTGAATGAGTAACATGAGTACTAAAATATGGAAATAGGCCCCATTTAGACTCACATTTAATTGGTAGTTATTTATTTTGTATCCAATTAGGGGATATTGTTGAATCAGAGATTTGGCAAGTGGGACTTGTCAAATTTAGTCATATGATTATACACACGTATACTAAAAAATGTTAATTCCTTAATTTAGTATACATTGGAAATGTACTATTTTCAATTATAAATTCATCATCAAACTTAGCATGAGCTAAAAATATATATATTATTTTATTGACTTATAAACATCATTGTATCATAGGTTCTCCAAACACTTTTCTGTGGAATAAGAAAAACACACTCTAAGTAAGAGAGATGTGCAAAAGGATTGCAAAACATTGTAGAAGTTTCCATAGCCATTTATTTATGTTTTTCATGATGATTTAATATTATTTTGGTACAATATTAAATTCAAAATGTTATCAAAATTTTTACAGAGATATGTCAGACCCTTCATGGTTTTAGAAGTGGTCAATCCTGTAACATAGAGGTTTACATGGCCACTAGTCCTAGTTCTATTGCATAATTTCTTACATGTATATATATGATCCTTCACATGTGTTAGATTAGAATGATTTTTAGTATTTAGACCCCAAGTGGTCATTGTAGAACCAATCAGAGTAATTGACACTCATAAACTTTATTTGTATATTAGGGGCATGTCACAGTGTAAAGTCTTTTGGTAAAATTACTCTATAAATAATGTTAGTTGGGGAGAGGGGGTATGGTGAGTCCTACAAGTGATTTTTCATATTTTTTTGCTTAATTTGATATTTTATACTATATTATTTCTCTACTGAATAATGTCTTTAATAAAAAACTTATGTTTGAATAAGTGTCATTTGGGATGATGATCAGTTTTAAGGGGGAAGAATCTTAAATCCTCATTCTTCACACTATAAAATTATTAGATTATCTATAGATATTTTTAGTTGATAACTTTATTTGAATATTAATCGCTAAGCTATAAGTCATATGTTGCTATGGGGCAATTGTATATTGCTTAAATTTTATGATTTCATTGTTATGAGTTAGCTATAATATATATATTTTTACATTGTGATCATGTTTTAGAAACCCTTTTACATAATCAAGAAAGATAAATCATTGACAGCCACTAGGAAAGGCATTCATGAAACCCACTGAAGAATAGTATAAAGAACAGGTTTTTCAGGGACCTGAAACCACTAGAATAGACCAAATAAAACTACCCATGTTTTAAAAGGCCCTGAAACCTAAACAAACCAGGCTCTACGACCTAAAACAAGTATCCAGGTTTTACAAGGACCTGTAACCTTAAAAATTATTTCCATGCAATAATAGATCACACATTGTAATGCCATGTATACATGAGGAAGGGTTTGAGGGAGCCACGCAAACACGAGCCCCTAGTCCCCAACCCCAACCAAGCATTCAAAGAAACAAACCCCAGAACCAACACCGCCATCACCCAATCCATCCACCTTATCATCTACCCATTCTCTCCCTCTGCTAAACTCAGATGATTTTCCACCATGGCAATCAAAAATTCATCAAAGACATCTGGAAGCACTTCTACATGAGCCACGACCCCTCAGATAGAAGGCAATGGCGAATAACCAGATCTGGTCTCCAACCCTAAAATACATCATCCTCAACCTTAAACCTAGGGTTTCAATAGAAATAGAGCCCCTCCTAATCCATGATCATCACATCAACTGACACCATGAAGAGCCTTATAGGGTACTCCCTATGGCCAAACCCTCATCGCGCGTGCTGGTCAAATATCTCAGTAGCCAAATCCTCTCCACGCACTAGTTTTTGACATTCCATACACAGGGAAACAAAGTTTCCCGCATCTGTTCACTATTTTCTTTGCATTCTAAAGCAAAATAAAGTACCACACAATAATGGATTCTCATTTCCATGCCACGCTCAAGCACCTTGGATCCCTTTGCATCTGGGATCTGGTTGACAAAGTTTGTGGCCGCAAAGGTTAGGGTTTCAGCACGGCCACATCTGCGGCCACGCTCCCTCTTCCCTCATCCCTCCGTGGCTGTTTCCATCATATTGTATGTTGTTATCAAAGCATTTGCTTACATTGTGATCATGTTAATTTGTTATTTTAGTATTATTTTATGATATACATGTCAAGATGTTATAGACTAAATATCTTCTTATCATGAGTTAAATGTAGGAGATATTTATCCCTAAGGACATGATCGAGAGAGAAAGAATCATCAAATAAGATGAAATAGATGGAGATGTTGGAGGATGATAAAGGAATGGATAAAACATTGTACAAACCACATTAGTTAATACATGTATATGCATATTTGAATGGTACATGTTAGTACATCTTTGATGTTGTGTTCATTTAGATAATTATTTATGCATGGTTAGTTATGTTTTATATTGGTTTATTAATAATATGGGATTAAAATAAAATTATTTTATTATTGTTAATTCATTTTGAATAATAATATGTTAACTAAATTTTTTTATAAAATGTGATTAACTTACATTAGTCATATTGAAAATAATTTATTTCTGCTAAGTAGTAATAAAATGATTTTGTTATAATTAATGAATTAATTATTATTATACGGTCATAAATATGAAAATTGCATAACGTTTCCAAAAAAGAAATAAAATAAATTATAAAATCTATTTAGGAAAAAAGAAAAAAATGAGAGAAAAGTAGAAAGATAAAAAAAAAGTCATGGAATAAAACAAAAACGAAAAAAATAAAACTTTTAAAGGAAAAGTGACACATTCATGAGAAAGGGAATAAATGAAAAAGAGATATGGTGTATCTCAAAAATAAATAGGAAGGGATGGGGCATAACACATAAGAGAAAATAGGTTGGAAAATAAAGAAACAAAACACAAAAGCAAAAGGGATAGTCGATCATATTTCTAGGTCAGTAATGCAACTAAATTTTGTATAGTTTATGTTTTGCAAAATTAATTATTGATAGAATATGTAGATTAAAATTATTGAATACTTTGATACCTTTTATTGAAAAATAACATGTTTATATACATTTCAAAATTTGGTTAATAGAACCATAATCCTATAACTTCTATGCCACCTAAGCTCTAACTAAACATAAATCGCTATGATAAGAATCTAATATTAAATTTTTCCAATAGTCCCCCCTTTATTACATTGTCTTTATAAACATCATATTTCCTAATAGTGGTCCCCCCTTTATTACAAACACTATAAAGTGATTTACACTCTTATATAGCTTGCTAACTTTTGGAGGTGGCATGCCATCTTTGTGGCTTCAAGGTCTTGGTGTCACCTTGGTTTCTCATTGTAGTATTACCAAAAACCTAGAAGTGGTAGGAATACTTCTCTCTACTCACACCTTCGGTGGTTTCTTGAATTATGTGGATTAGCACAAACCCATATGGTTTTCTACTATAGGTTGACCATGAACCTGGGGGGTTATAGAAGGTTTGTACTGCACTTCAGTGATTTTTTGAATTACCACCAACCCTTTCCAAGAGCCAAGAACTAATTTAGTGCTTTTAATCCGCACAAATTTTTTTTAGGAGGTACGAAATTATAAAATAATTCTCAGTACTTATTCAAAAATAAATTCCAAAACATAAAAAAACACACAAAAATTTGTCACCATAGTAATGGTGTGACCCCATCGTAGATGACTCATGAGAGGATGCCAATTGTCCTCGAACCTCCATGTATCCTTTAGCCTCCAAGTAATGTAGTTGTTTCACTTAGATGATGAAGATTTGAAGGTTAGTTCTATGAGGAGAAATCCCTACATAGTTTGGACCCATTTGAAATTTCATGATATTTGATTCAGACTCAAGATGTCACATATAAGTGATAGTGTATCTTTTTACAAATGATTAACTTTGATGTTGACAACTTGGACATAAAACTGACATTTTGACTCATTCTAAATTATTGACATTTTTAATGACTTTGTCAAACACACCTTTGACTCTAGATGTTAGAAAAAAATAAGTGACCAAACCTAAAAATTAATTAAATATGATTAAAAAGGGATTTGATCATATACTAATCTAACAACTTGGACTTAATGACACTTTGAAATTTTGAAATATTTTATTAAACATTACAACTAAACATAATTAAAATTATTTCGCTATAATCTTAAGAGACTTAAATGATTTTGAATCTCTTTAACCATATGTTTATACAACTTAAATTAAATTATTAAGACTATAAAACTATTTTGATATGTATGATCCAAAGTGGATAAAATACTCAATGATCATCCTTTAATGAATTTAAACCTAAATGAAATGACTTACCAATTTCTAAAAACTAAATAGAACCCAATAACACTACCAACTAAGCATGCACAATAGATTTGGAGGCACAAAATATTGAACAAAATGTTTGCTTGAAAAATGTGGATATTATCTAGTTTGTTGGTTGTGAAAAAGTCAATGCAAAATATTAGTCTTTCAAGATTTATATATGCACAAAATGATAGGTGTCATAGCTTGAGAATATGGTGGTCAATCTCCTTATGATTTGATTACATGTTCAACTTTGTGAGGAATGGTTGACATGGAATTGGATTTTGTGTTCAAATATTGCTGAGACTATGGACGTAGAGTATAGCAATGATGATTGGGAACCACACAAAACTTGATGTATCCAAAAATGCTAGCATGCATAACTTTGAGTTACTAATTGGAAATGTTATATTAATTAAGACTTATATTAACATTGGCTGATATCAAACATTGTAGATTGATATTCAATGGGCACATCACTCTTTTGCTGATATTTTGACTTGCACGAAGCTCTAGAATTTCATTAACATCTGTGTCTTCCTCATAATGGGTAGAAAATAATGGTGACTGCCCCTATGAGCCTTATCAAACAACCATTTTGACATTGATCTGATACCAATGATAGAATATATAAAGCAAAATTCTTAAATATTATGATACCTTTTATTGGACAATAAAAATTTAATATGCATTGCAAAATTTAGTTAATAGAACCATAATCCTATAAAAATTACGCCACCTATGCTCTAACTAAATATTTAAATAGATTACACTAACTAAACACTAATTAGTGTGCTAACAATGTAATATCAATTTTTTCCAAAAATTATGCCAACGATCTAGATTTATTTTGAATGAGTTAATTATAGTTATATATACTATGATTTTATATATAAGACTCTCTCTCTCTCTCTCTCTCTCTCTCTCTATATATATATATATATATATATATATATATATATATATATATATATATATATATATATATATATATATATATATATATATATATATGTATATATATATATATATATATATATATATATATATATATATGTGTGTGTGTGTGTGTGTGTGTGTGTGTGTGTGTGTGTGTGTGTGTGTGTGATGTAACTAAGTACACAACTAACATTGATATTAGCATTAGAGGATATATATAACTATAGTGACTTAGTTATAACATATTTGTATTTAGCTATTTCTTATATAATAAATCATTCCAATAGTTAATTTGAGATACGAGGAATTTTTTAGGCTTATGGTTATAAGTAATATTTATAACATGAATATTTACATAAATATATCAATTCCATTATGTATATTATTATAAAATAGTGATCCTTGGATATAGTGATGCCATTATGTATATTTTTAGAAAATTGTAGAACATTGAATAATAGCGATTCACTCATTCATTATATTCGATGTGAAAAATTAAGGGATCTTATATAAATGGATGAACAATGATCTGTATAACAAACATATCTTTTATGCTTTCCCTTATATTTCTAAACAAACATATAACCAAACCAAAAATTTATTATATAGCATATCTTTAACTAGTATCATAGGGATATGATATAATAAACATAGCAACCTATCTTAGCATATAAAATATGTTAATAGAACACTTATGGTTATTAAAAATAACAAACCTATATACATATGGTGATCTATATTAAACTAGGAAAAATCATCAGATTGGGTATTAAATTCATAACGATCTATAAGTATACAGAAGTGATTTAATTAATTATGAAAATTAATATAAAATCAGATATCTCTCTCATCTTATCTACAAAACATACCTCCACAAATTTCTACCTTATTTTCACCAAACAATAATCCCTTCATTAAGGTCTTTGTGTCTCTATTTCAAACTCTTATGGAACTATTACAAGAGGTGATCATGTTCATGGTAGTAATTGATTTTAAAACTATGATTATTTTTCTATCCTTTTCAACTTATACCAGAATTCCAAATTTGTCATAAAGTCATCATTCTTTCTTTGTCTAATTCCTTCATTCTCATTTGGCATGATTATCTCTATCTCTCTCTCTCTCTCTCTCTCTCTCTCTCTCTCTCTCTCTCTCTCTCTCTCTCTCTCTCTCTCTCTCTCTCTCTCTCTCTCTCTCTCTCTCTCTCTCTCTCTCTCTCTCTCTCTCTCTCTCTCTCTCTCTCTCTCTCTCTCTCTCTGGGGTTTTCATTTTTATGATTATGGTAGAGTGTATATAGTATTATCCTTGACAAAATACAAAAGATATTATGGTGACTATATATTTAGCTAAATAACTTGGGGATACCCTTAAGATCATTTTTAATAAATCAACTTGAAAGGTAAAATGAATGAAGACTATGTGGTTTAAAGCTCTTAAAATATCTTATTTCACTTTATAATGATTTCAACATGCACAGTCATGGTAGTTCAACTATGTTTGTGCTTTTGAAACATTCATTAGAGGTGTAGATGGATAAATATTGGGAGTATAAATTAGTGTTCCCTTATAAAATAAAAAATATGACTTGATTTATTTCATAGCTTTAATATGCACAAGAATTTTATTTTTTAAATATCTCTGGATCATTATTTTAAATGTCATACATATTTATATATACATGCATGATTGATATGTATCATATATAGGTAAAGGATATGATCACGAATAGATATATATGTAGATTTATAATCTTATATAACAACAAAGCACTAGTAAAGAAAACAATTCTCACCTTAGTTACCATTGACTGAGCCATATGTAATAATACTATAGTCGATAAATATTATAACTCTATAGTAAATAGCTTCTATATATGGTTTTATTAGGATATAAAATTAAAAGTATACTAGAATGAGAGAGCTATGTAGATAATGATAAATCCTCTCATCCTATATGATTCACACATAGAAGGTGGATAGAAGAGGCAATAACACTCTACGTAAACATTTTCATTTTATTTTCATAATTATTTTCTTAGAATTTTTTGCTTGAAATTTTCTCTCTATTTATCTTTGGTTTATTAAAAGTTCCTTATTATAAAAAATGCATCCTTTGTTTTTCATAATGGACCATGACTTGGAGAAAATTTGAATAATATCAAGGACATAGAATTTTTAAATATCAGTTATAGACTCCAATTTTTAAATCTAAATAAAAATGGTATTATATATATATTGAGGGTACTTTTATGCCATACATAGTATGGATATAATTAATATGTACAAAGATGTACATATAAGAAATATATATACATATGGATTTAAGAATTCATATAATTATATAACTTATATAAGTGGATTGGGTTATATGTCAATACTCAAAAATAATAGATGGTTCAAACAAGTCAAAGGATTGCATTGGTTATGAAACTATAAACCATAAAAATTAAGTCTCTTATAAATATAATAAATATGTTCATATGATACACAACTTGGTTACTTGATTCTCTAAAACATTATGGCTATTAGTATGTATATGTACAGTAATGAAAACTAATGAATGGTACATACTATGAATAAATTAATATATACAATTATTTATCTTAGTGAATTGTGATGTGTACCTATAAGCTATAGTAGTGTGCAATTTAAACACAATATATACTCAATTAGTATAAACTATACTTGCTTGCCTATTATTTATGATTATGGGTCATTTGATTCTTAGAATTATAAGACTGTTAGTTCATATTTTTGTAGTTGTTCTCACAAATAATAAAATATGATATTATAAGATATTATAAATAATAAAATATGATATTAGAAAATATGATATTATAAGATATCATAGAGTGTATTATGTAGTTAGTTCATATTTTTGTAGTTGTTCTCACAAATAATAAAATATGATATTATAAAATATGATATTATAAGATATCATAGAGTGTATTATGTTTAAAAACTAAAGTCTAAATGTATGTTATACCCAAGTAGTACAAACTGTAAGTGTTATATATAGATTAATTCATACATTTTATGGACTGAATGTTTGAATTTTGGTTATTTCTGTGTTAACATATTTTATGTTAAATAGTAGAAAGTATTGTATGGTGTCTACTTACGAAAAATAGAATATACAATCTAATATGTATTTTACCTGATTGGTATAAATCTTGGTACTTATTTGATTATTAGTTATGTGATAATTAATATTATGGAGATTCATTCATATATTTGACGGATTAAATATATGCATCATATTATTATTATTATTATTATTATTATTATTATTATTATTATTATTATTATTATTATTATTATTATGTGTTATATATATATATATGGTACAAAGTAATTAGTGGTATGAAATTCACTAGTTTGTTATCATCACCAGTGTTAGATGAAGATAATCTAATCAAGTGATGTGTATAAAATTGACTAATCGTAGTGATCATTAACTATTGAAAACATTGGTCAAAATAATGTTAGGGAGACATCACCATTTCATGTATATGATTTAAACATTTGTATGATATCTTGTTAGAATGAGTTTTTTCAGGATACACTACATGTTTATTTCTAAAAATCATAGAACACACGGGTACTGGCTTGTATATATAGTTTCATACACCATCATTATATACTCATCCATGAAGGGAGGGCCATTATATGATGTAAAAATGTGTAGGGGATTGATGGTCCATGGTTGGTGTAAAAAAGTACTCAGATTATGCTATCCCTCTACACAATAGTACTTACTTGGAGATGACACCTTATATTACCAAAAATACTAGACTAAAATAACTCATGCTCTATGGAGATTTGTATGTTGTATGTTGTATATTATATTGTATTTATTATTAAGACATTATTTTGATAAAATATAATTATTAATTACTATACATTGATAAAAAGTGGTTGTATGGTTGTACCAATCGTGGCTAGGACTTTATTATTATTTTTCATATTTTATTATGATGTGTTTCATATGTTGATATTGATTAGTGGTTGTTATATTTTGCATGTTAATTTATAGTTAACATACTTCAAATGTTATACATAAATTAATAATTAGGTTATCATGGTCTAATATAATATAAGTATATGTTGTAAAAATTAAATAAAATATATGTTTTTCTATGTCCAACCCATTGGGGTTGGTACAAAACATGTCTAGAATAAATAAGTTGGTGATTCATGGATGCAAACAAATATATTTTGAATAAGGTTTAATTTAGAATGTAAAATATGCAAAGTGATTATAGATGGTGGTAGTTTTGAAAATATGGTTTCTAAAGATATGATTAAGAAACTAGGTTTACAGTGTGAAAAACATCCTACTCCTTATCAGATTTCATTGTTTAAGAAAGGAAATAAAGTTACAATAGATAAAAGGTGATTAATCATGACTTTTGTAGGTAAAACTGACAAGGGTTAAATATGGTGTGATTTAATACTAATCGATACATGCCATGTATTATTGGAAAGACCATGACAATTTCACAAAAAAACAATTCATGATGCATCAAAGAACACATATTTTTTATGAAAGTGATATGAAGGTAGTTTTATTACCTCTTAAAGAAGAAAGATAGACTAAAATCATGTTGACTATAAAATAATTTATCATAGATATGATGATGATAGGTTGTTATTATGCATTGTTGAAAAAGAAAGAAGACATAGAAGTGGTGCAAATATCATCAAAAATAAAAATAGTGTTGAATGAATATGCAATATATGTTATACCACATGAGTTGTCATATGGTTTACCACCAAAGAGAGATATTTATCATTTTATATATTTGATTCCAGGATTAGTTCTACCTAATCAAGCAACTGATAGGATGAGTTGTCGAAAACATGTAGAATTGAGTAAGAAAGTTATTTAATTAGTGAACAAAGATGTAGTAAAAGAGAGCATCAGTTCATGTCCAACACAAGCATTGATAACTCTAAATAATTATGAAAGGTAAAGGATTTGTCTAGATAGTAGAAAAATTAATAAAATTATAGTCAAGTATAGATTTCATATACCTTGATTATATTACGATGGGTGTTCTTACAAGAGAATAATATTTTACGAAAATTTATCTAAGGAGTTGATAGTATCAGATTTAGATTCATGAAGGAGATGAATAGAAAATAACATTCAAGACTATAGATAGATTATATGAGTGGATAGTGATGTCATTCCAATTATCTAATGCACCTAACACATTTATCCGGGTGATGAACATTGTGCTTCAAAAATACAATGGTAAGTTTGGGTGATTTAATTTTATGATTTATTAATATTTAGTAAGACTAAATAAGATCACTTATAATGTTGGAGAATGGTATTAGGATTCTTGAGAAAAGTGAATATCTATGCGAATTTGAAGAAATGAAATTTTATGTATAATAGTTTCATATTTTTGGGATTTATATTTTTAGTTGATGATGTAAGAATGGATGAATAAAAAGTAACGAAAATTGTTGAGTACCTTATCCCAAAGAGCATCATAGAGGTAATTTTTTTTCATGGTTTAACAACTTTTTATAGAAAGTTTATTAGGAATTTTAGTAGTCTTTTTCCACGAATAACAAATAATATGAGAGGAAAATAATTTTCATGGATAACGAAAGCAACAAAAATATTTGAGTTGTTAAAGAAAAAAATTATAGTAAAGCCTATTTTAGCATTACTAGATTTTTGAAAAGTGTTTAATGTTGATTGTGATGCTTCATTTGTGGGAATTTATGTTATTTTGGGTCAAGAAAGGAAGACTATACCATATTTCAGTGATAAATTGAATAAGCTAAGAATAAAGTATTCTACACATGATGTTGATTTGTATACCATTGTAAAATAATTAATAAATTGGAGTCATTACCTAGTGCATAAGGAGTTTACCTCATTTACTTATCATGAGTCTTTGAAGTATGTGAATACTCAAAAGAAGTTAAATAGTAGACAATCAAAGTGGGTGTATTTCTTGCAGGTTTATAATTTAGTGTTGAAGTAAAAATCATGAAAATAGAATCATGTAGGTGATGCTTTGAGTAGGTGAGTGGAGTTGAAAAATACTAGGGTGAGTGAATTACTTAGATTTGAATTCATTAAATAAGTATAAGACATTGATCCAAATTTTAGAAATGTAGTTGTGCAATGTATGAATCCAATGATACGTGATACAAGTAATGTGTATGAAGAGTATATTATACATGATAGTTATATATTCAAATTGAAATAATTATGTATTATAATTGGTTCTCAAAGAGACAATATTATACGGGACTTGTATAGTGGTGCTTTGGTTGGACATTTTGGTAAGATAAAGATAATAGCTATGGTGAAAGTGAAGTATTTTTGTCTAAAAATGAAGAGATATATGACAATATATTTTGTAATGTGCATGATGTGTTAGGTTAAAAAAGGACATGAATAGAATATATGGTTGTACATGCCACTACCAATTCCAAGAGGGCCATGGATATATTTGAGTAGGGATTTTATGTTGGGATTACCAAACACACATAGAGTTTATGTTTAAATTTTTGTTTTTATAGAGAGGTTTTCTAAGATGATTCATTTTATTTCATATAAGAAAATTAATAATGCCATTAGAATTACATAAATTATTTTTAAGGATATTGTGAGATTACATGGAGATCTAAATACCATTACATTAAACAGGGACACGGAATTTCTAAGTCATTTTTGGAAGACTTTATGAAATAAGATGGGGATTGAGTTATAATTCAATAGTGCATACCACCCCAAAAAAGGTGGATAGACAAAATTTTTAAATAGGATCTTGGGAAAATTGTTGAGATGCATAGTTGGAGAGAAGTGAAGCAATAAGACTTGGATTTGCCACAATATAAGTTTCCATATAATAGTATAGTAAATAGACTAATAGGTAAATCAACATTTTAGATTATTTAAGGGATAAATCCTATGAGTGTGTTAGATTTGGTATAGATATCAATTGAAAAATGATTTAGTGATGATGCACATGAATTTACAAAATATATATAATAGTTACAAAAGGAATTAAGAAGAAAATTGAAGGAAAGTAATGAGAAATATAAATCAACAATACTTGTTAGAAGAAGGTCAAAGATATTTTAAAAAGGATATTTAATAATAGTTTACTTGAGAATGGATCATTTTATAAAAGACACATATAACAAGTTGAACTACAAGAAAATTGGACCATAAAAAATTGTGAAGAAATTCAATGACAATGCTTATGAGGTGAGTCTACCAAAAAATTTAGATATCTATCTAGTATTTAATGTTTCATATTTATATGATTTAAATCAATGATATGGTGAAGGTAAATAATATGAATACGTAAATTGGAAGAAACAAGTGCCAAAGAAGAGGAAAGAAAATATATTGGATGTTCTAAATAAGAAGACAATAAACACAACACAAGAAAGTTATAAAAGGTATTTAGTATAGTGAGAATAATTATAAGATGAAGGAAACACTTGGATTATAGAATGGGAGTTAAATTAGATTGATAATAATAAATGGTAGGAGTAAAATAAAATCAACTCAAAGAATTTGATTTGTTTTCAACTAGAGGATAATGATGTTTAACTTTTATAGGCCTTAACTTTTGATTCATAGCTCTGTTTTACCCTATCTTCATGCTAAAATTACTTCATTGAAAATTTCAATGTAGCCATAATCCATCCTTATATTTAGGATATGTTTTTGATAGTTTTTGAAGGTTAGATGTGACCATTTGAGGGACTAAAATTGTTGTTTAACATTATTTTCATGTTTTTTTTTTGTTTTTTTTTGTTTTTTTTCTTAATTTAGAGATTATCTCCTTTTTTAACCAGACTTAACTTTAGTTGAAATTCATATGATAGGTTAATTTTTATTGTTTATTTTTTTATGGATATTTTTATAGCAATGTGTGATTACATGAAAAAATTACTAAAATAACAACAACTAAAAATAGCATGTCAAATTTTATTTATTTTTTAAGTTCTAAATTTTTCATGTCAACTCCAATTCTGAGCTGAAGCTTATTTATGGATGGTTTTTAATTATTTACATCATTCATTATAAATCAATACTACTTATTAATCAAAATCTTGGCCTATTATATTTTTATTTGTTTCGATAGTATTCGAGTTCGTTAGAATATGCATTGTTAATGTTAGATATGTGACAAGAAAGTTAAATTTTGGTTATTTTCATGGTCTAGTTAAAATTCCTAATGGAATTTTTTAGATTTATTTTTATAAAGAGTAATCCTAACGAGGCTTTGTAAATTAGGTGTATTTATCTTTGTAGAGTCTACATGTACTCTACATAGTGAGTTGGCATGTAATTTTTTCATATTACAATTAATAAAGGTTGATATATTTTACTGTATAAGTTTCATTAGATTCCTAAGGTTCCACCACATAAATCATTTGTTTTGTTACATGCATGTTGGGTATTTTTATCTATTTAATTATCTTTTTTATTTATTTTTTGTTGTAGAGTGTGTAATTTCCTAACAATTAAGTCATTGAATGCAATAAGTATACATTGTTCTCATTTAATGTCACCACCTTACTTCTTTGACATATATATTATGATTTTTATGTTATTGTCTGGACATTTCAACAATGAACTTAAAGAATAATGTAGAATCACAAGTATTTTGACAAATCTTTTTTTAAAAGAATTATACGTTGTTCAATTATTTGTGTTTTAAGATTTCTTCAAGCACCTTACATCCCATAACTTTGGCCTTTAACTATGACCACTTGAAGTGTCTAAATTAAATATGGTAGGTATGTTGTTTTGTAAGCTAATAAAATATAACTAGAATACAGAGAGTTTAGATGCTCTAGTGAAGCTTGTTAAAGTAACATCCTGTTATGGAGTCGATGGTTGAATCAGTGTGGGTATAATAAAAAATTTGAAATCTTGTATCTATTTTCCCATTTATGTTGCTTATAGATTCTCTTATTCTTAAAAAATGCTTGAACACAAGTTTTAAGGTCTTCCTATATATTTTTGATGATTTGGAGGAGCATAATTTTAAAGATATTTTTCATCATCTTGATTGTCCATTACTAAAATGGTGATTGTTAAGAAACTTTTTAGTGGTTTTGAGGGTTTAATGGATAGATAAAGGATTTGATTTTTCTATTTGAGTGTTTGAGTGATAATGGAATTATTTAAAACTTTGTAGATTCCAAATGTGTTTGGGCTACTGCTTGTATATCTCCCTAATGATTTATTTTTTGCAAACTTTGAAGTCAATAATGGTAAGGGTAGATGTGGAGATATTTCACTCCACCCCCTTCCCACCCCCCCTCCTCCCCCACCCGAATGGGTAATATATTGAATGCATTCATGCTAACCCTTTAAATATACTAGCTTCCCTTTGTAACAATTATTGGTTAATAGTTCTTTGGGGAAAATATACTACTTCAATATTTTTAAAATCAATTATATGATCCCACGCTTAAGTATTTTTAGAAAAAAATCACAATTTTCAATTCCTTGCTTATTAATCCATTTTATTTGTATTTTATTCAAAAGTCTGGATGTAATTTTTCCTAAAATTATAAGAAATAATATTATCTATTTGATTTGAATTCAATAGAAAAAAATAATAAAAATTAATGTCTCTATTACAATTAATGCAATCAAATACTAAATAAGAATTTTATCAAACTCAAATATAATTAAGTATTTAAAACTACAATTAAATATTTTAAAAGAGTAACACAATCTTGAATTTAATCTTATTAATTGTTTGATTAGGAATCGAACCAAACTCCATTGTTTCTAAATATACTTAGTGAATCTAGTTGATTCATAATTTATTTAAAAAACTACGTAATTTCCTCTTGTGAGCTATTTATAAATAATGCCATAGCATCCCTGTATCCCATGATGAAATTTGAGTATAGCCATGAATATTATCATCAGCCAAATATATATCTTATGAATCCTGTGTGTGTGTGTGTGTGTGTGTGTGTGTGTGTGTGTGTGTGTGTGTGTGTGTGTGTGTGTGTGTGTGTGTGTGTGTGTGTGTGTGTGTGTGTGTGTGTGTGTGTGCGTGCAAGCACGTGAGCGTGTGCGTGTGCATGTGTGTGTGTGTGTGTGTGTGTGTGTGTGTGTGTGTGTGTGTGTGTGTGTGTGTGTGTGTGTGTGTGTGTGTGTGTGTGTGTGTGTGTGTGTGTGTGTGTGTGTTTATTTATTCCACATCTCACCTTTCTTGAAAATCCCATTGATAGGCACATTTTTAAATATCACAACAGGGACCGCACCACTATGTTGCATTTCCTTGAATAACTTCAAACCTATTTATAAATAATAATTTATGTAGTAACCATTAATAACCATTATGTACATTACATCATTAGGCATGAGACATGCCTTTAACATCTCCTACAACATGTTTTGTGCATCTACAACTCTTATTGGCTTGATAAGTCTAGTTATCAAAGATGTGAAATCCAAATTATCCATATTGATACATATTGATAATGACATGTTGAAAATTTTACAAGCAAAGGACATATTTATGTTTTTTAATCAACCTAAAACACTGATTGACATATAGGTTCATCATACCACCCTCAATGTATTCCTTCATCACCATATTACAAACTATAGGGGATTTTTTTTTGTGGTTTTGTGTTTATATAAGTACTTGAAATATAAAATAATAAAAATAAAATCCATTCCTTTAGATTATCAATTACAGTAGATAATTTTCGACTAAAAACTAGACAATTATCAATAAAAATATAACCTCAATATAAAGGATAAAGGTAAGGACTAATGCTATGCGTCCCATGTTAAATTATAATTTTGACAATGTTTTTTTATTATGTATGAGTTAATGGGTGCGATGTTAAAGGAGGGAAAAACATTTATATAATAAATTCAATGAGATGATGTCAAACTCTAATTCTCTTCCTATTCCACAATTTAGTATAAATGAATACGATTATTAGAGTATCAAGATGATAACTCTTTTGACAATGAAAAATGTATAAAAGTATGTAGAAACTAGTTATTAAGAACCAACTAATTAATGTTTTATTACGGTTAATGATAGACAAGCGAAAAGGGAAGCTACTAAGAATAACTTATAAGCTTTGTTTCATATATAGACATCTCTAGATAAGAATCCATTTCTAAGAATGATATGTTTAAGGACAACCAAGGATGCTTGGAAAACTCTACAAGAAGTTTACTAGAGTACTCTACAAGTAAAAGTTACGAGGTTGAAATCTTTGAAGAGATAATTTGAGAATTTTATTGATATGGTCAATAATATGGCTACTAGAAAGTGTCTCAAAATGGTTATGAGAGAATGAAAAATCCTTAAAAAATGATGAATTTTAGAATATCTTAAATGGATTAATTATTATTCCACTATTCATTTATTCTTGATTGAACAACATTGATGATCATGAGAGTGTCACCTTCCATAATTAATTTACTAAAATTAGATTCAATATATAGTCTCAATCCTCTATGAAGTGTAAGTGATTCAATAAAATCATTTTAATTTAAAATAATGATAAATACATAATTGAAAAATAATTTTCCATGAAGATATCTAAAGATACCACCACCTTTAACAATGCAAGGATTACCTTTGGAAGCTCTATTGGAATCGAACTTGACAAAATTGAAACTCAGGTGTTTTCAAGAAGCAAATAATATTTATTTGATTTGAGGAATAAGGTTTAATTTTTTATGTAATAAAATATATTTTAAAAGAATATGGTGATCTTCTCCAATGGTTTTCCTCTTAAGATGTTAAAATTTTGCCTTAAAAACCTCTTGAAGGAATGTCTCAATATTAGAGTAAGAACTTCTTATGAGAGGGACTCTTTATTAAAGAATATATTATATGTTTACATCCCCAATATCTAGATTATTATTGAGGTGACCATTACCTCAATTATTATGAATTTAGTCCCTCCCTCTTTTGTCCAATTGATTAAAATTTTCCATATAGAGCTTGGTACCAAATAAAATCTATTCATTTTATTAAAGAACCAAGACCGAATTATCCATGTAAAATTAAAGTGAAGGAAAATGTGGTTAAGGGTTTCATAATTTTTATTATATAATATGCACCAAGAGGGCCCCTAAAAACTAATCCTTTGAAGTTTTTTGCAGAAAAGATATTTATTATTCATGGTAAACCACATATTTATATTTGCTTTAGCAAGCCCCTAAGGGATCCATAATTTTTCCACTAGCCATTTTGGGGTGGTAAAATGAGAGATTAAAATATTATAAACTTATTTTAACAAAAAAATATACAAGGGTATGCAATCCATTTTAAACCACTATAATTCACCAAGCTATATATATGATGAGAGTTCACGAAGCTTTAGAAAGAAAATAAAATCTTAGAATTACATTTGGATGCATAAGTACTTTGTATTTTCTATCTTATTCAAGGAACTCATACACTTTGATATTGATCTCAATAATCATAAAAAATGGGTCTCTTCATGTTATAAAAATAATATTCTAAAATTTTGAATGAAGGTTGATTACATAGAGGGCCCACACTAGACAAGACATATTTATAGAAGTTATCAGTTCTTCCTTTTTCAATTTTCAAGTAGAGGGAGTTAAAGACAAGGTCTATACATTTAAAATTAAAATTATATATATGAGACCCATAAATCAAGTTATCAGTATAAAAATATGACTCAAATCATTTATGTTATTAAGATACCTTATTAAGTTCAAGATGTTCATAATATTGCCTTTGTCATGGTAGATTCTCCAAAAAAGTTTGGCTCCTAGAGATTTAATCATCCTAAACAGATTAATGATTCCATATCCCCATTTTTATTTATTAAAGTAGACATATTCCCATTTCATTAATTTAATTTTATTATATATGGAGGGAACATTCCACATAAACATTACTATATTGTTAGTTATTATGGATATAACACAAACTGGAGATTTTAAAACATACATCATGTATACTTCTATTACTTGGAGGAAAATTTGAATTAATTATATTTAAATAAACAAGATAAAAATTTCCATTTATAATAAGTATATTTGGTATGGAAGGTTTTGGAAATATTTTCCAAAAAATAATTTTTCAACCAGCCATCAAAAAGAGTGATCCCCAAGTATTTGCTATGAAAATAACATAAAGAAAAATAAATAATTTTATTAATTTTTTATTTTATGTAATGTAAATTTTGGAGGAATAGTTTATTTGATTTAAAGTAGTTAAATTCCTTGAATAAATCACATTGATACCAATCAATAGTTTTCTTTAGCATTCTAGCATCCTTAATATGAGCAAAGTTTTCCATAATAGTTTCATCTAGAAACATTACATGAGATAAGTTTACATTCTCATTAATGTTGAAAGATTTAGTGATATTTAATAATTATTTGTTATAGAAATGTATACTAAGGTAATATTCCATGATGATGAAGAGGTAGGGAGAAATATGATCTCTTTTATGGAGACCTCTTAAAGCAATGAAAAATACAACTAGCACACAATTAACATGTAATGAGAACATTGGAGTATATAGATAATAATAAATATAATAAAAAAAAGCCTCTAAAAACCCAAAGTTATTAATGATATTTAGTATAAATATATAATTCACCCTATTATAATCTTTTCTTCTATCTAATTTGATTATAATCATTGGTTTCTTCTTCAATTTAGCTAAGTGAATAAGCTCATGTAGTTTATCAACCCCATAAAAGATTTGTTTATTATGGAAAAATACACCTTGTTATAATGAAATTACAATTCTAAGGATGATTTGGAGATGATTAGTTAAATCCTTTGAAATGATATAATAGATGATGTTACAAAGAGCTATGGGGATAGAGTTGTCTAAGCAATCTATGTTATCTTTCTTAGTGATTAGAGCTAGACAAGCGCACTTAAAATCCTTATATTTTTTTTTATAAAGGACCTAAATTAATTTAAAAATGTGACAATGTCACTTTTAGAAATTTATAAAAAGGGTTAGACAAAGCCAAAAGGGAATCCATTAAGTCCTACTGATTTATCATTGTCCATTATGTAATTCATAGATTAAATATCTTCCAACGTGAAAAGTCTCATTGAATCAACATTTTATTTATCATAAATGATTTATTTCATAATATTAAAAAATTAATATTGCTCTAAAACAAAAGGGTGGGTGAGGGTAGTGGAGGAATATTTAATAAAATTTTCAAATAAATAAACTACCACATTTTTATTCACATCTAAATCTTCATTATAGTGACCACTACTAGTTTTGAGTTTTGATATCCTATTGGAATTATAGATAATAATAATATATTGGTTAAATAATTTAGTGTTATGATCTTCTTACTTAAGCCATCATTATATATATTTTAATCCATAAAATATATATTGTTCAGCCAAAACTGAGTTCAACTTCTCACTCATCTCTTTTTCTATGAAAAGTGAATTTATATAATGAACAACTCAATAAATGTTGTCTTGGAAGCTATAAATATTAGATTCAGTTTTGTATTTTTCCTCCTTATTCCTATTTTGGAAGTTATGTCTAACATTTTTTAGCTTATGTCAAATAATAAATATTTTTATCGTACCTCTAGGGGTTAGTTCCTTCCACCAAAATTTCATATTGTCCATTAGGTTTTGATCCTTTAGCCACATTTGTTAAAATCTAAAGGATGTTCTAGTAGGATATTTATTTCTTTTTATTATGGGATAAACAAGAAAATGGACAGACTATGACACTTTTATTATTTTTGAGTTAAGGATCCAATTTTGATTTAACCATTGATTGGAGAATGTAAATATATCAATTCATTTAAAAATATTTACAAAACTAGCTCTTTTATGAGTTCTAGTTAAGAATCATAATTTAGGTTCAATGTTTTAAAAATTATTTTCACTGACAACTTTGATAAAATATAATTTGGGATTGACTATTTATTTGAATCCCTAATATTTTATAATATTTTCTAAAGATACAGTTTAAGTCACTAGCTACTATAAATTATTCATCTTGAAAATAATTCAAAATCATTGAGATTTACATCAACATAATCAATTTTAAATACTGGGTATAGGGAGCATACACATTAAATTTGAAATAATCCATTTTCTCCTTGATGCCTAAGATTTTAAGGTAAATATAGTTTCTCATAGATTCAAAAATTGAAAAAGTAACTAAAGATATTTTAAAGAGGACACAAATGCCACTTGATTATACATCAATGCCAATTGTAAAAGAAGCAAAGATATTTGAAAATTTGGAATGTATATCTAGACACAAGCTTCAAAAGTATTAGTAACTTGGATTAAAATAAAATCTTGGATATGGATTTGAAATTGCCTCTTGCGTAAACCCCCTTTATTTTGAGATCCTACCCTCTAATGTTCCATAAGAAGATATTCATTTAACTTTAGAAGGGGCCTTCCCCCTTCCTTTTTTCCTGCATTTCTTTCCGTTTGAGATTGATCTTGTAAAGAGGGATGTAGATCAAGAATCCAAGAATGGTTAGTCAATTATAAGTAAAATAATCAAAACAACTTGAATAAATAACTTCTCAAGCCTAATCCCTAGGTTGAGATATATGATAATGAACTAAGAAATGCAATATTAGAATAAAAACACAACATTTATACCTCCCTTGAAGAAGATCTTGAAAATTCATGTAAAAATGATGAGCTCAACTTATAGATGTAGAAGTCTTTGTAAACACTTTGATTCCTTACGTGACAAGAACCTCCTTGTCTAAACTTGGTCTTGGCTTTGGCTTAGCATGAAAGAGTGTTGATGAATCTTCTTGGAATGTTCCAGTAAAGTATGATTAGATTAGTAATCTTTTTTAAAATGAGAGGTGTGATTCTTATATTTATATATTTCTTGGACTAATGTGGACCTTTCATCTCATATTAAGATTTATGGGTGAGGAACAATACTCAAATCTATGATTACACATTTTGAGTGTGTGATAAAGGGAATTTAAGAATTTTTTGGAGTATGAAAGGAATTTTTGAGGGAAATTTTATTCATTAGACATCTTGAGTGTGTAATATGGGTGTAAGATATTAAGTGTGTAAGAGAGGTTTAATATTTTGTAAGAGATATTTCTTGCACACATTGCCTGATGATGTCATCTTAGGTGAGGCAATATTCTAATTTTTATTTTAGGAAAAAATGGTTGTTCAAATGAATATATTTTTCAATTATATATATATAATAAGTATTAAATAAGTGGTATTAATAAAAGAAATATAAGAAATGTGGATTTTGTAATGTCTCTATTTATCCATCAAGTATTTACTTAATTAGCTTGTGAAAACACTTACAAATGGATAGTTTAGTTCAAGATGCATTAGAAAGTATAAGTGATGCATTATGATCCATTACCTTGACCAATGATGTATAATTTAATTTTTTGTTAAAAATGATTGTTGTGTGTGTAAATTAGGTCCAATGGGAGATTTATGCTGAAATTTATGTATAATTGAATATAGTTGTTTCAAATGTAGTTTTAGACATGGAAGTGGTTAAAATTACATGTCTACAATTTACCCATATTTGAGAAGGTGTTTTGATACATTAGTCATAGTAACATATTTTAAAATATTGAGAATTTCACCAAGAAGAAACTTGATAATTCTTGAAGAATGATATCTTCATTATTCTATTTTTGAAAATTTTTGAGTCAACAAACCCAGATTGATGCCCAAAATGATGTTTGATTAGCCTTAGATTACGCCTAAAGGGGATGATTGAATAAATTGAAATAGATGGGTCCTCAAGAAAAAGAGGAAGAAACTAGAATGAAGGAAATGATGGACAAGGCCCTAAAAAGCATGGTTCTAGTTGATCATAATAATGTACCTTTTTAGGGAAAATTTGATCATTGATTTAAGGGGATTACCTAGTAAGGTGAATTTTTTCATTGATTGGTCTAAATGGCTTACCCCAATAGGGACCACTTTCACTTTGATAAATGATTATTAGGTCTTTGAATGAATTAGTTAGGGGATAGTAGATAAAGAGAGATATTGTTGTAGTTTCACCGATTAGATTTTTAACATATTTATTTTTGATATTACACCAAACAATATGCAACATGTTATAAGATACTATATTGACTAAGTCACAAGATGAATAAGGACAAACATCCAATCTAATAGATAATTGAAAATAATGCAAAAATGATATCAACCATTATGACAATGCTACCAATATGCCAATAGATGGACTCAAGTATAACTATGGGATAGGAAACACCATGATGATGATCCTACAAAAATAGTGGAATGAGTTGAGGCAATAATAGAAAATGGAAAAAAAAAATGTGAAAGGAAATAATCAAACACAAACCAAAATTAAAAATCTAGTTGCTCAAAGAAATGCACCAAGAACAATCATAGATAATCATGATAGACAAATACACCATAAAATAAATAATTAGTGAATCATTTGGGCATGCATGAATGTAAAGTGTTGCATACGTATTTTTCCCCTAATCTTTATGATATCACATATAAGAAAGTATTTTAATCTAAGTAGAAAATTTGGGATATAAAAGGAAAAAGAAGGGGTAAGAGATAATTCTAAATGTCCCAAGAAAGTGGGAATTGCGTACATAATATTATGGACTTGATGAAAAAATTAGATCTCCTAGGGATATCGCGCATAATAAAAATGATGATAAGTATGCAATTTTATAAGGGAAGAATAGGATAATACAAAACTCACAAAATGAAAAGATTTTTTTAAAGTTAATCTCAATCAAACTAATATTGCTAATGAAACTAACTAATCTTACCAACAAGTCCCATGCATCTAAATGTCACCTACATAGTTCATGTGGACGTTAGGCCAATGTTAATCCCAAAAAATAGGAGGGAACATGATCATAAAATGGTAAAGTTAAATGGAAACGATCATGATTAGATAAGGGTTTGCCACCTAAAAAATGTAGTAAATTGTGCCATCCAAAATAGAGTGAAAGTCCACTAGTGAACATGATGACAAAGCAATCATAAAATTTTAGGGATTAATACATCTCATGGTGATTTTAAACCATCTTTCAATCTATTTTATTTTTTAGGTTATTTTATATACTATTTTTGGTTTTTTGGCATCTTAACACAATGGAAGATGACGAGATGAATAATGGTTTAACTCACAAAGTGCTGAGAGCATGGCTTAAATTACTCATAAAAGAGTGATTTTATGTCTTAGGTTGATTTTAAAATGGTGAGATCATGGTAAATGGGTGATCGAGCTGACCTCAAAAATAAGCACTACCTACATAGAAAAACTAGACATCAGGTTAATGTATTTCAAACCTAGGTAATGTTTCTACAAATCAACAAGGTTGAAAACATGAATGCCATATAATTAAAGTAATTGGTACATGATTTAACAAGAGATAAAAGATTAATTTCAAAATAATGTCATAAATTAAATCATGAATAATCTAATCTGATAAACCTATCATTTTGGATGTGTTGATGGTGACCAAATCCAAATATTCTACTTCAAAACATGCTATGAAATCTAGCATCTAAAATCATATACTATACAGATAAATCAAAATCAATGTCAAGAATGGTAATATAATGAGGAAATAATATCAATATGAACTTATTCATTTAGAAAGTGGGATGAAAGGATAGTGGTTTCAAGTCATGCCCCCAAGTAATGATCCTCATAGACAATGTTCAACTAGATCAAGTATAGAAATACTTTAGATGAATAATATGCATGGGCTCATCCATCTCTTCTCCATCTAGTGTTGCCAATATATATGATCTAGATAAATAATTTATTATGATGATGAATGGTAACAACCAATTATGCTCAAAATTTCATTTATTTTCACTAGTGGCATTGGTATTCTTTTGATTTTATTTTAATATAGATCTCCAAGTTAAAAGTCCCTATGTTTGAAGCACTTATTTCAGCTATGACACAACCTATTCTGATTGCCCTTCAGATTATTCTAAATAGCAACCTATTTTTCATCAAGTATTTCTAACTCTTTCTAATAAGAGACTATGTATTCTTCCTCATTAGTGATATTCTTCAATGAAATGTGTAAACAAGGTAACTTGATCTCAATAGGGAGAATAACATTCATGCCAAAAATAAGGGAGTGTGGTGTGGCTCTTGTTGGGGTGAAAGTATTAGTATGGTAGGCCTAGATGGTGGGAAATAATTATATATTCTAGTCATAGCAAAAACCATTAATGTTATTTTACAAGATTTAGATAAGATTTATGCTAGATGCTTTATCCTAGCCAATGCTTTGAGGAAAATATGCAGAGCAAGAATGTTGTGTGATTTAGTTTTTGGAATAAATGGATTTGACATCCTTATTATTGAATTATCCACTATTATCATAAATGATATTAGAGGGAATGTTGAAGTGTAAAATTAGATAGTTTTGGATGAATTTTGAAATCTACTTCCCAATTACGTGAGTGAAATGGCTGCAACTCACTTAGTAAAACATTTAGTTGCGATAAGGATATGGTTATAGTTATTCGATGAAGTCAAATTGATTTTCCTATGAAATCATGTGTGTCAAATGACCATGGCACAGTCATCAACTAAAGTAGAAGAGTTAGTGCATGAATGAGATTGGCACTCTTTTAACAAGCCACACATGTATTTAGATAAGGACATGCATCAACTGCTATAATGGGCTAGTAATACAATGTAGGTAGGAGTCTCTTAGAAAGAACCATGCCATCAGTGTGGGCTTTATAAATCCCTTAATTTTCTTCTTTAAGTGATAATATAGACTTTACCAAAGCTAAAAAGATAATTAAAGTTCTATTATATCCTCTATAATAGAGAGTGGAATCAAGAATGGTATAAAAAGAAGTGGTATGGATGAAGGTTTTTTCCTTTTTTTTAAAGAAAGGTTACAAGGAATAATGTTGTTAGGAAGGTAGGCATATATATCAGAGTACCAAGGTGAAATGGGACAAATCATATCACATACCATTTCAAATTTTGAACATTCATGAGTGGGTCTTAAAACATGTTCAAAAAGAAATTGGTAAATGATAAGATGATATAAAATTGCTATTCGGGAACCAATTGTTGCCATTACATAATTAGTTTTATTACTAGCTCTTTGAGGCTATTTAAATTTTATGTGTTTAGAACTTTACTTAAAATGGTCCACCATATACTTATAAGGAACAAGCTTGTCATATTTAGTCATATATTGGTCTATCACCTAGTTAATAATCATATACGAGTCTCCATCAACATGTAAATTATTGATATTACATTGTGATATTAGATGAAGCCCTACAATAATAGCTTCACATTCTAAAATATTATTGGTAAAAGTTAAACCAATGTCAAATGCCTTGGGAATGAAACCCCCCTATGTTTTAATGAAGAGAATACTAGCCAATGATCTATGAGAATTGTAGGAACCATCAAAATAAATAGTCTAGTGTTGAGGCATAGAAGAAGTGTCATTCAGATTCATGATTAACTCATCAAGAAAATTGAAATTAAGTGGCTTGGTATCTAATAAGGGTTTAAGAAAGGACATTTAATAAAATTAAAAATTAGTGGCTGAGATTCAATTCTAAAATCCATGAATACACCTTTTTAGTGTGTAACAAAGGACATTTAAGACATTTTAAGAGTATGAAAGGCATTTTGGAAGGAACGTTCTTTCATTACTCCTCTTGAGTGTGTAATAGGGGTTTAAGAGTTTTTAAGATCTCTTAATTGCACACTTTGCCTGATGATGTCATATGAGCGAGTTAATATTTTAATTTTAATTTTAGGAAAATATGATAATTTAAATCCATGTACTTTAATATTAGAAGAATTATTGGGCTTAATTAACTGGGATTGATAGATAATTATAATAAAGGTGGATTTTGCAATGTTTCTATTTCTCAATCAAGTATTCACTTAATTTCCTTGTGAAAACACTTACATAAATATTATTTAATTTAGGATGCACTATAAAATATAAATGATGCAATAGGATCCATCACCCTAATTAGTGATGTATCATTGTAATTTTGGTCCAAAATTATAGTTTTGTGGATAAATTAGTTGTAGTCAAATATTTCTATCTAAATTAGTTTATAATTACAAAATTTTATTCTGAACAAAGTTTTGAACACATAAGTGGTTAATGTGAAACATTTACAAGGCCATCATAGACTTTTTATTCAAAATCGTACTTAGTTGATGTAGATAATTGTCTAACTCCTTTACCTAGGTTGAGATTTTTTTTCTTTGGAGAGGATAAATTTTAAAGTGTATCGTATTTTTATAAGGCATTAAAATTTCCTTATCCCCCTAACATTGATTTTCTTCCACTAAAATTAGAGGGCAATCCTTGAGAGAGAGAGAAATTCAAATAATTAAACCTATGTGATTGGCCTAATTATATTGCCTAAAATAGGCTTACCTAAGTAGCATAAATGTAATTTGAATCATAATTTAAACTAGATATCTCAATGGCTTTGTAAAACAACTAGGAGGTGGAATTAGAAGAAAAAAGAGTGTAACCCTCCACATATCCTCACATTGGATTAGGCACATCATTGAGTATTAACTATGGTTGGACAATTGATATGTTATCTATTCATGACTATTAAACCTTATATATCCTTTGGTGATATTATATTGGGTTAGTTAATAAGAGATGTATTATTATTATTATTATTATTATTATTATTATTATTATTATTATTATTATTATTATTATTATTAATCATTTGATTAATTTTATTGCATTTATTTCTCTTCATAATATAGATGTATTGTGATTAATGTGGTACATATATAGGACATGTATTTATGAATGAATATTAATTTTATATACAAAATATGAGATGAGTTGATTGAATTTATATTTAGTCCATCGATGTGTCATCTAAGTTTATGTGGCACAATAACAAGATTCATAAAAGGACAAATGTAGTAAGCAAAAATATTGAAAACATATTGGAAATAACATTCAATTTATGTGTGGTGAAATGTATGTAACATTAAATTCTTAAGCCATTATCACCTTATGCATATGTGGCATAAATATCATAAAACATTTATGATTATGATTAGCATTCTACATGTGAGAATGGATAGAAACTAAATTATTAAAAAAATAAGGTAAAATTTTTTTGGCTTCATGAAAAAAAGATTTACATTATCAATTATAATCATATTGAAATCACCAATAAGGTAACCCAATAAACATTAATATTCGAGACAAAAATAAATAAAAATTAAAGGGCACAATCAAAGCCATGTTGGGTTGATATGTTTAGCATGCAAGTTGGATACCAATATCCCAATGAATGTGATAACTATAACAAATTGACCATAAGAAAAATAGTTTCTAAAAAATTAAATTAAATGCAGACAAGTTAAAAAACAACTACAATAAAATATATCTTACCTTATAGTTGGCATTAAGTAAATGGGGAAAATTTGAAAATGAAGCTACAGGAAATATTGTAATAAAAGGACAACATAGAACAAAATATAAATATTTAATGTGATTGGTTGAAGTAGTTTCAATAGTAATGATCTCAATGACCTCTTAATTAAGGGAGAAATATATATGAAGATGACAACCCTTCGTAAAAGGCACACATGCTTCTAAAAAGTAAGATTTTTTAAGGTATACATAGTAGAAGAAAATGTTTAAACAACATGTTATAGTGTTGGACCATATCAAGTTATTTTTGAAAGGAGTGTATCCATTGATGGGGGGAATGTTTTTATTATAAATCTCTTAATTTATTACTAATATATATATATATATATATATATATATATATATATATATATATATATATATATATATATATATATATACAAACATACACACACATATATACATATATATTGTTAGGAACCCGTGTTTAATTGCTATGGACACATATGCTTTGTAAGTCGTCCCTTAGAGCTTATTCGAATTATCCCACATACAAAGGAAGTAGTAGTTGTTAGAATAGTGTTAGTATATAAGTAAGTGATGAGGCCGAATAAAGGCATCCACAAATTCATTGTATTGAGCTTGCTCAAAGGAGGTTGCCCCCTCGAAGAGGCCTGCGATCAATATAAGCGTTCTGTGTTTCTGTTATTGGTAAGAGTTATTTTATTTTGGCATATTTTGATTAAATCTATTGTAAGAGGTAAATTGTTGTAGGAGGTTCATCACATTTGGTATCAGAGCGCTTTCTTGGCTTTGTGGGTAAATTTGGAGCAATTTTTTTTTCAAATCAGGGCTTTCCAGGGGCTCCGCCATTTTTTGGCAAGAAATTTTTCATTGCAGGTTCCGTCATTTCGGATTGGGTAAATACCTATCCACTTAACTGTGGGAAGTTCTTGGGCATAAGCCCTAAAACACATTGTGAGGAGTACCATAGGAACCCCGAAGTAGCTGACCCATTGAGAGGACCTGCCAGCGAAAAGGGCAACGACCCCATCCTGATTGACTAGATCCCAACCATGAGGTAAACCAAAAGCTATCGTTAAGGGGTAAACCCGTAGCCAGAAATTTTTAGAGAGTGGTACTCACTCAGATAGCTTTGGTGGCCAGAGAGAATTTAAAAATCCTTTAGGTAGCCAAACAAACCTGGGGTCCATATCCAACTTATCAGGTTCAGAGAGAAAACAACAACATATCCACAGTTGATGATATTTCGAACCACACAGTTGCAGACAATCTATTCCTGAAACAGCCACTTATAAATTTATTAAAAAAAAAAAAAAAATAGCAGCAAAAAAAAAATAGCTGCTAAATTTTTTTTTTTTTAAAGTCCAAAATTGTTTTCGGGGCGCTGCCCCGAACGCGAAGGATCCCCGGCTATTCACAACTGGTTATGGTCACTACTCATGCAGGCACAAAAATCATGGAGGAAGAAATCGCCACATTGAAATCTCAGGTTACAGAGTTAACCGATATGATGCGTGGCTTGAATGAACAAAATAGCATCTTGCTCAATCGAATGCAGAAGGAGGAGGCTTCTTTAGACCGTCACTCCTTTGCTTCCAACTCCTCCCGTGGACCTAAGCTAGACTTTCCACGGTTCAATGGTACAGATCCTATAGGATGGATATATCGAGCTGAACAATTCTTCAACCTCCACAATACTTATTCTAGAAACAAAGTCCCAATTGCTTCCTTTCATTTGGAACAAGAAGCACTTCAGTGGTACTGTTGGTATCTCAAGACCAATGATGAACCTGATTGGTCAACTTTTGCATCCTTAATTTTGGGTAGGTTTGGTCCCTTAGCATTCGAGGATTTCACAAGCACTCTCACCAAACTCCATCAAACAGGTACTGTTCAAGAATATAAGCTTGAATTTGAAAAACTCGCTAATCACACTGAAGGGTTGTCAGATGACTTCTTCAAAAGTTGCTTTGTTAGTGGCCTTAGAGAGCCGATCCGCTCAGAGGTAAAAATGTTTCGACCTAAAATATGATGGATGCTTTGGGTCTGGCTAAGTTAGCAGAAGATAAACTCTCCACACAGCGTCGACCTCCCACCTTTTTACCAGCCAAGAACACAGTGAATCAGCAGACAACCATAACCACACCAATCAAGCGCCTGACTGAGGCAGAGATGTGGGCTCGTAAAGAAAAAGGATTATGTTACAAATGTGATGACAAATGGGTTAAGGGTCACAGGTGCGTCCAACAAAAACTTTACTTGCTAGATGTGGAGTCACCACCAGAACAAGATAGTGAGATTGATATTCCAGAATTTCAAGATACTCAAGATGAACCCGGCACTGAAGAGGACCCAATGGTTCAAGAGACTCAACCTGAGATCTTAGTACATGCACTAGCAGGTATCACTACTCCCCAAACCATTAAGGTCAAAGGGTGCTACAAAAATATCCCTCTCACAATCCTCATTGACTCGGGCAGTACTCACAATTTCATTGATCCTCGCATTGCTAAGGTAGCAAACTGCTTTATATGCCCTTGTTCTAGATTTGAAGTCATGATTGCTAATGGGGGCACATTGCCATGTAAAGGGAAGTGTCGAAATATGTGTCTTACAATTGGTGATTATAACTGTCGCTATGATATGTTTGCCCTACCCTTAGGTGGGTGTGATGTGGTTTTAGGGGCACAATGGCTTCGCACATTAGGACCTATTTTATGGGACTTCTCTGAGCTTTGGATGCAGTTCACATATAATGGTCAAAAGCACACCTTAAAAGGGTTATTACCAGGATCTGCTAGCATCATCAGTTCTCATCGCATGGAAAAACTTTTGAAAAAAGGCTCACATGGGGTCATTGCACAACTGCATTCCATTCAACTCCAGCCCTCTGCTGCTTCTAACCACCCTACAGACTTACAAGCCATACTCACCAAGCATGCAACCATTTTTTTAGAACCAGTAGGGCTACCCCCTTCACGCCCTAAAGATCACCGCATTCCTCTCCTTCCAGGAAGCATTCGACCCAACATTCGGCCATATCGTTACCCCTATCTGCAAAAGACTGAAATTGAGAACTTAGTCCAAGAGCTCCTCAAGTCTGGCGTTATCCACCCTAGCACCAGCCCATATTCCTCCCCAGTGCTTCTTGTCCACAAAAAAGATGGGTCCTGGTGCCTTTGCATTGACTTTCAAGCCCTTA
>JARHVA010004987.1:1290000-1302500 GCA_037957365.1 Torreya grandis
TAGATAAGAGAGATGGTTAAAATTTAGGTCAAGTCAATTACTTGCAACATACTTGAATGTTTTGTCACCTAAAATAATAAGAGAGATAATTTAAATAATAGATAATAATGCTCTTTTTTCAACAATAAAAAGTATATGTACCACTAAATGTAAGGGTGTTAAAGCCTTGTACATAATTTAGAATTATGATAACTAAATTTGAAGGAGAGTTAAAATTAATTACTAGCATAAAAAATATAAATGGTGGTATAATTAAATATCATTTTCATCATGTAATGAATTATAAAATAGAGACATGATAGGTACTCATTTTATTTGAGATGAAGTTTAAGTAATTGACATATGGTTTTTGTTGCTCATAACTAAAGATTCAGTCGAATATAGTTTTTACAAGTCCTTTGTGGATTTAAAACATTATCACATTCAAATAAATTCATTCCATAATATATAATTACATTCAAACGATCATCTTTTGGATAAATATTTATATATGTTTTTAGGTTAAATAACCCCTGTAGTATTGGTCTGAGGTTGTCCTTTAGTTGTGTAGACTTAAGGACTTTGTAATTTTATTTCATGCTTGGTCGCATGTATTTTTTATAGTCACATGAATTCTTGTTTATCTTTATATTCCTTTGTTTATATTTATAAATTGTCTTATTTCCAAAGTGGTCCATTACTGAATTTTGCAGAGTCTACCACATGGCACATTTTAACATCCTATTAATTTTACTTTTTGTGTAGTTCATCTAACTATGCCACATTGCATCATCATAATAATGTGCATATTCATATAATTTAATATCATAATAAGACCATTTTGTATTTTCAATGCCACTTTTCATGATTTCTCAACTTGCCAATTAGTTGAGTGTTATGCAGTTAGTTGAGCATGCCACACATCATCATCGCATTTTAGTGGAACTTGCCAAATATTATGAAAGACATAAGTTTTTTTTTCCACACACATTCCATGTGTCATGATCTCACAAATAATAAATCTCAAAATTTGTAAATTTGGTTAACATAGAGATATGAGCTTACCACTTGTCAAAAATTCATTTAGTCATAGTTTTGTAACTTTTTTCTAAGGAATTTGAATTGTGTAGCTTTCGTAATTGTAAAAAAAATGTAATAAAATATGTGGATTTATATTTTTGCACACTTATAGCCCATATGTATATAACCCATCACCTAGTGTCATATGGTACAATGTATTAGCCTTTTTTATTTTAACTAAAGCAATTTTAATAAGGTATCATGCATTCCAATAAGGTAGTAATTCATTGCCATTTGGATTGACATTACATTATTATTCAATATAAATTAATGTGACCCTACCAAGATTCACATGTCACCTTGTCAAAGTGTCATAAATTTTGAATATTTAGTATGAATTTACCCCTGTGAGCTTACAATATAGTAAGAAGGTTCCAAGTGTCATCAAGATGATCTCTCATAGAGAAAGGACATGCTTGAATTTGAATTTTAAAACCCAGACATGACTATGTGATTGATTCCACATAGAATTAGGAACTAGAAGAAGGGGTCATGCAACCAACCAAGAGAGGATCGCGACTCAATTAGTGACGTCATTCAATAATCTCCTATATGAGATTGACATCCATCCTTCATGTTAAATAGTTAAAGTATGTGAATGAATTAAAATCCACTAGCATCTTTATCATCTACCAGGTATAGTTACTAATCATGATTTAATACATGATACAGATCAAATCAACCTATTATGATACTTTTACCATTTGATGATATGGTATGATAGATTCGTTCATGGTAATAATCATCTGATTCTACATGGATATTTATTATATGACAAATTTTGAAAGAATTATATTGAATAATGGAAGAAATCATTTAATGAGATAATAATAGTCCAACCACTCAAAAAAAATTTAACATGGGCCAATAACCAATACACCTAGGATCATTAAATGGATTTTTTCAAAGAGAGACTAATTAGGTGGACCTTTCACACAAATCTAAGAGTATTAATTACTAATGTAAATTTAGTATTAAATATTATAAGTATATTTGATTTTTTTAATATATTGTAAAGCATGGGTTCAATCACTTTGTTCAAATGTAATTAATGAAATGAATTAAGTTATTTCAAAAAATGGTTTTGGAAATAATAGATGATGGTTAAAATACATTGACCATCGGGTAAATGTTTTGGATAAAATATGTCCATATAGAATATAACTATGAACATTATGAGAATAACTTGTGAATTTGGCCCTTACATGGTAGACTTCTTTAACAAATTAAAATTGAATAACATAAAATCTCCCAATTTTAAATAAACCTTTAAAATAAATAATTATAAATTTGATTTTATGTTGAGTGAATAAAGACCCTTAGAAGTAGATAGGCAAACCCTTAGATGGTTGTCTGGTAAGTTTTCAAAATTTTACCCTAAGATTCTTGTATTGATTAGAATAATATATAAAAGGGGATATCTTGGGACTATTTTGTTAGCGATGTTTGACTATGTATATCCGTAGTTAATATTGAGGAAATATTCTTATGTTGTGTTTGTAGTCTTATAATGAATGATATGCCATTATGTTTTGATGATAAACTAATAGATACCATTGTAAATTCCCTAAAAGAGGAAAACATGGAAGTCCTCAGTGGAAAAAATAATTTTAATTTAGATTATAACCATTTAGTAAAAGAACTTGGTATCTTACTATTATGTAGGGTGAGATATCCAAGTGTTTTAATTGAGATTTCTCTTATTCAGTATTTTAGTTGTATAAAACTATGTGAATTTCAATTATGAATTTTTTTATGAATAAATTTTATTTTATTCTCTTCAATGGTGGATGATATTTTATCTTATTATGTTTGGATATGATTTCATTTATTAGCAATTACTTTGTGGATTTATGCATTTTTCAATAGAAAGTTTGCAATACTTTATTTAAAATAATGTGATAATTCTTATTTTTTTATTATTTTACATCCTCTGTGATTATTATTTATATGCTATATATTCATGATTTTTATCATGTTATACCTAATATATCCTTTGGTGATATTATATTTGTTTCCAAAAGAAGGCATGTTTATTATTATTATGATGAATAATCATTTGATTAATGTGATTTCATTTATGTCTCTTCATACTATAAAGGTTTCATGATGAGTGTGGTACATGTGTAGGAGAAAAGTGTTTCCAAATGGTTCCTAATTATATATATTCAATATGATATGATTTATTTTTCTTTAAATTTAGTCCATTGATATGTCATCTAAGTCGATGCAGTATAAATGAGAGCTTCAACAAAGGCCAAATTTACTAAATTTATATATTGGCAAAAGATTCACTATAGGGTTCACATTATATTCAACCAAATATATGGCATGTTGAATGACTAATAATTTATCACTTTATGCATATGCATCATAAACACAAAAAAAAAAAATAAGAGAATACAAGAGATTCATGGCTTCAAAAAATGAATATTTTGATTATAAATTTTATTAATATTCAAATTAATCACTAAGGTATACCGATTAATATTAATAATAAAGCCAAGTATAATTAAATGAAGGCTACAATCAAACCCCTAGTGGTTTTAAATTTTTATCATACAAGTGGTCTACTAATATCCTAAGGAAGAAGGAAAATAGATTACATATATTCAAGAAACACAATTGCTCAACAATAAAAGTAAATGTGGAGAAGATAGAAAATGGATAAAAGAAATGATAGATTACCTTACATTATTCATTAATTCAATGGGAGAAAAGTAAAATGAAACTAAAATCAATCTTACATTCAAATAATAGCATAGAACATAATATAATAATTTAATGATTGTGGTTGAAGTAGTTACAATAGTAATGAACATAATGAGTGTATAATGAAGGTAGAGATATATATGAAGAAAAAAAAATTAGAATAAGGAACACAAAATTTTAAGATAAATAATATCATTTAGGGTATTTTTTTGTAATAAATTATTTTATTAACACATTATAATGTTGGACCATATCGATTTATTTTAGCAAAGATCACATGCATAAATGGGGGACAAGCTTATATTACAAAGTGTCACAATAGACTACGATAATGTCTTATATAGATAATTATCCAAATATAGCCTCTTTATTAGAAGGCATTCACAAGTTTTTTGAGAAATAAAATCTCAACCAAATACATTTAGGCAAAGTAATTATTTGGAAACATTATAAAATGCATAAGGTCATAATTGGAGTAGGCATGGATATTGTTCAGCTATAGGAAAGACTTGGTTCATTTCTAAATGAATTAATTCATAAATAGACTAAGTTACTTCAATGTATGAATTTACTATTGTAGAGGATAGATAAATGACATGGATTCATTATTTTAATGCTATGGATTACATGTGGGTGGCGGGGTGGAGCACAACACCAAATCATCAAGTAGTTAGTGTTAAAGGATGAACATGATGAATCTTACTAATCAACATACAATATTGATGAATAAGTGTATGTATTATAACTAAATACACATTTCATTTACTTATAAAGTAGGACATACTAACAAAAATACTAAATATTTATTTAAATGATGATAGGGTTAATTATGGAAAGTTATTCCTCATTTATTATGAGATATGGGATGTTTGAAATACATTACTTATCCTAATTTCATTGTTTTACTAAGGGGAAAAATATAAAACTTATTATGAAAAATTATATGAGCTTGATTAGATCTTTAAGTTCCATTTCCATGGAACCAATATAGATAATGGAAATTTCATAGTAGTGCAGGTAAACTAACTAGAATGGTTATGTGTTCTAATTCTTTAGGTTAAAATAACCTGCATTAATTAATATAATAATAAGCCCTACTTTTTATTCTCTTTGGTAATATGTATTAAATAATAATAGTATGTTAGTCCACCCTATGCTTTCCTATTGTGTTTAATGGACCTCCCATTCATGTGAAGTGATATTCATGACTACCTAATAAAAACCTGTTTGAATTAATGACTTTGTTTATATGTTTGCCAATATATACCACTAGACCATAAATACTACATTGAGGTAGTATGGTGATAATACATAGGATGTATATCAAAAATTAACCAACACATTATGAGATGCTCTATAATTTATAAATATCTCAACTACCCATGTCTAAATAACCATAAAACATAAGGCTAATAAATAAATGATTGCATATCTATATGAGTCAAAACCTATCTCATGTTAGAGGATTGGATAATAACCTTATTATAGTTACTAAAACTAAATTATATAGCACTTCAATCTTGTATACTTGGAAAATAATTTCCATGGTTGAACCCTTCAAATCCTAGACCTTCCCACTCTTAAATAACATGCATATGTTATTTATTGTAAAGTTTAATTATCACTTAGTTTTACCATATGTTATTATAGTGACCAGGCCTTCTATACTTATTAAAATTCTATAAACCTACTTATAGTCATCCTCTATATGTTTTGGACCTATACCAATTTTATAGCTTCCTAGACACTTATATCCAAGCAAAATATCTATGTCAATGTAAGTGTCATTTGCCAAACTAACTGTCCACTTCCATAGAGTCATAAATTTTTAAATTATAATGGGTCCTTACGGTTTCCCCAAGTTATTTAATGCAATATATTTCCCAATAATATATATATATATATATATATATATATATATATATATATATATATATATATATATATATATATATATATATATATATATATATATATATGATCAATCCTCATTCATACCTCACCTAACAAATTTATACGTCTCACAAGGAAACTTACCAAAATAATTTAGTCAAGAATTCAAGTGAGAAAATATTTCCTATTCTTTCCTATTTAAAAATTAGTCATAGGGATAGCCCATATAGAGGACTAAAAGACTTAAGGAGTAGAGTATGACTCTTATTTTCCAAGTTTCAAGCTAGGTCACTCTATGTACTTGTTTTTAACACATTTCATCCTTGTGCACACACAATAAAACAAATTATGGGGAACTGAAATTATCTAAGTCTTGATTATGAGTAGTGGATACCTAAGTAACACCCATTGACACAAGGTTCTTTGGAACTAGATCTACACCATGATCCCACTAGCCTATTTTTCTCACAGTCAATATGAATGTGAATAACTAAGATTTGATAATGAGTGACAACCTATGAGTCAGATATGAGTACACCAGAGCAAAGGCAACTAACAACCATTAAGGTTCTAGCTGGTCACATATATACCCAGTCTATATTTAATATTGTACAATTAAATCCATGTTAGATAGGTGTGTCAATGAAATTATGTAGATTTGATTCAAGTGTCAAAGTCCACAAATTGTACATTTTAATAATTTGATAATTGATACAATATATAAATCTATTCTACCTATAACCTATTGCATATTATATCTTCATGTGAAAATTAAATCTTTTATGTTTTTCTTTTCCATTTATTATAATATAAATCAATAGTTTTGCTTACTATTTTTAGCATATCTCAACAATTAAACTCAAAATATTGTTTTTACAAGTTTACAATTAATTGATCTATTTTATATACCCTTTTGCTTATTAATTAACTTATTATTAACCATATCTATATTGATCCATCTCAATTTATGGTTAATAATTTTGTGAACCTGACCTTTGATCCCCAAAAATTTATATATTTATATAGGGCTTTTTTATTCTATATTTATAATTTCTAGTAAGAAAATCACAAGTTAAAAATGAGATTTAAGTTTTATAAAAATATGTGCAATACAGTTGAATTTGTATCCCATTTTAGGCTCAAATTTGTGATTATGGTATAATTTCATAATGAGACATAATCATCCAACTAAATAGTGAAACTCATCAATATAATCAAATAGTCTTAAAACTAAAATCAACATTTAATCTTACTTCATAATTCTTTATATAATACTATAGAGCTAGTATATAGACACCAACATGCACTCTCTCAGACATTTGTTCCACCTAGATTTTATTAGATTGATTGGCACCATATGAAATCCATTATTCACCCATAACTTATATTATACCATGTTATTAATACACAAAATTTTAACTGTATGAAAACCAATCCACCACCTATTAATATAGAATACATGCCTCCTAAGCTAAAAATTGTGATCAAATCTAAGGGATATGAGCTTTATCACAAATTCAGCAACATTCATGCTAAGATCTCAATCCTCAAACTTTTAAATCAATCTGCTATTTATAAGGATTTATTGTATGGAACATTGTTTGATATCCATGTTCTCAGAAATATTGATCCAAATTACTTTGTAGATATATGAAAGATCTTTAAAGCATTTTAAAAATCATTACCTTTGATCCAATAAATTTTCCATCAAATGATATTATTGACTAATGTTTTACTTTGTTCATATAAGTTACTATACATAAAAAGAGAATCAAAAGGGTATTCACTGATAATGGATTGAGCCTAAAAAAATTTGGAACGAAATTCCTAATCCCCATGTGTATTAACACCAATATTCTTAAAAAATTAGTTATGAATTTCAATGGATTTGATTATTCATATAACCCTCTAGTTGGCCAAATCACATTGGATTGACATCAGGGAAAAAATTGGTTTCAAATACTTTTTAGGTAATGTCTCAATAATTACATTATAATTTGAATTTGGATAGCACTTGGATACATACAATCGAAGTTATCCCATCTATAGTACATCAATGTGTAAAATTCATATATGATGGAACCTTTTGAATAATGCCTATAGATTATGAACCTTTCAATTTTTTTAAAATGATACATTATGATATCAAGGTTATCCCTACAATGGTGACGAATAAATACTGTATTCCATTAAGGATATAAAAAATTTGAAATGGGTTAGTCAAGTAAAATGGATCCTTTATCTCCTGATACAAATAAAATACGTAATTGAGGTGCACATGGATGTGTATAAATATAAAGAATAATTACCAAAGGAACTAATGATACCAAAACTATCATAAAATAAAACATTTGAGCTTCCTTTATTAATCAAATATTGAGTAAAAATATTTCCATGTTTTAGATTACTATAAAAATGATGATGATTTAGCCTATGTTATGACAAATGAGAAATTTAAAAAATTAAATCTTGATTCACTTGATAATATTTAACACAACCTATTTACCCATATAGCTCCTATTACATATAATTTAAATTTAGTTTTAGAGGACACATAACCATATCTAGATAAGGACAAATCAAAAATAGAATATCAACATGTGAATTCTTTTTATTTCATACATCCCTCTTGGAGAGACATATTGATTCAAATTTACAAGGGTCAAATGTAGATACATAATGTAAATAATGAGGAGGACTATCATAAGACTCAAAAATAGAATTTACAGGTCATAAACACCATGATATTCCATATATAATAATGTATGTTTTACTTGAACATAATATGACATCCTTACCTCCTAATAGACATAAATAAGGTTATAGACTTTTTCCTAAAGAGGGATTACCATTTTTTGACTATCATTAGATAATTGGTCATCATATAATTGTTGTGAGGAATTTAAAAACCAAAGTCATAAATACAAGAGAAAAGAACACATACCAATTGTACCTAAGAAATTAAAAAGATCTAATATTTCCAATTCTTGAGAAGAGAGCCATCCTTCAAAATGACCAAGGTATGAATCCTTAACCATTAGTAAAAATATCGATGGGGGTCATTACCAACATCTAAAGGTGGATATAAACAGTTGGAAAAAAACTTGTTTTATTACAAAAATATAGTAGATGGGACATAATATATATGAATTACAATATTCTCCATATTTTCCAATATCTCTTTGTTATATTATACTAGCCATTTCATGTGGACCAAAGGCAGGATACCTTTATATATGGGTAAAGGATCAATAACAACATTTGACTTGGCATCTAAACTAACCCTTATTAACCAATATATAAGTAAATATCAGTGTTACATGTCAAATACCTTATTTTATAAAATTATAACATAGAAATTTATATTCAATATTCAATATGATGAAATATAGATACCCATAGTTTATGGTTGATATTTACTAGTAAATACTGAATAATTGGAAGTAATGTAATATAAATAGTTTTGAAAAACAAGGCCACCACAGAGCACCTTGGATTCTTAATTTAAAGACTTTTTGGACTTAATTAAATTCACTTATTCAATAAATAACAAAATTAAAGAAAAAATTTAAAAAAATAAAATCAACATTTTTGTATTTTATTATATCTTTGCATTTTATGTTGTTAGCTCCATGTTGATAGATAACATATCATGTATTTCTATATGAATGTGTTTCATGCATCTTTTGAATGTGATAAAAACATAACTAGGAACATGAAATATTCACTTTCCATCGGTTGGGCCTTCCCTCTACTCATGTCATATGGACATTGAGGGCATCCCCCTCTTTGATCACGATACACCTAGGATACATTATTATGTGATCATTTTTCATTATGATGTTTGAACCTATATACTTAGACATGCATTTATCCATTCCTATATATTTGAAAATATACTTTATATGGTATGTATTTATCATTTTTTACTAACATATATATCCAAGGATTAGTATGATATATTTATGTTTGTTTCTTATGTTCCCTATTTTACTTTTTTAGACTTCCTTAAGTATCTTGCCTTGCATACGATTGTAGTGCTTGTTTGAGCATTTGAATATCATCCATAATTTGTATCCCCTATGATTTTATTTGATTAATTTGACATTTTAATATATCACTAAATATTTTATGGACATTTTAATATGTCATAACTTTCCTTGTGGACATTTGACTAAGTCATGTCCCTTCAATGCTGTGATATTTTAAACATGCCCGTTATTTGAGGTTTCCTTGGACCATTATCTTTTAATTTTCTTTTGATTTCTCTTGTTTGTGTGCTTGATTATTTTTTGACATTAAACTATTAATATCCAGATTTCTTCACATTATATATCATGTATATTATGCCTTTATGTGATCACATTATATGTGCTTCAACGATTAATTTAACTACACATGTTTCTTATATGTTCTACATGATACATTGTTATATTATATAACAATGTTATATTTTTTTGGGTAAGGTGACCACAATTTTTTACCTCCCCTTACCTTAGGGTGATGGCAGGTCATAGATGAGGGGGGTGTGCATATAATTGGGGGCATGCCATAGAAACATGACCTTCATAGTATTCATAGTTTTATATTTAGTGGGGGCATTATATAAAAACTTGTTCTCTAAATTTATACCAGTTCTTAAATTCATATCTAAGTAGAGGTATGTCATGGGAACATGTCTTCCACCCTTGAAGAAATTAAAATTTTAAAAATTTCATAGTTTCATTATTTAAAAACACATTTATGGCAACATTATATACATTAGTACCATTCTAATACCCAGCTGTCATCTTAAAATATACATGAGGTGCATATTGCATGCAAAGGGCACCTTAAATTAAAAAATTAAAATCAGTTTTAGATTTCAAATACTTCCAAGGACTCTATCATACACTAGGATGGAATTTTGTGTACTGTTATTGAGTCAATATAATGCAGTAGGTGGTTTGATTTTGGAAATGTTAATTTGATTAAAACACTCAATATTAACAATTTTATAGGATGTAATGACTAAATCATCCACTCAAATTAGATTCATAATTTGAGTTATTTCATATTGCTCATGCTCACCAACTTAAAACTATGATTGGATGGCATGGTTGAGTTAACCTCAATTATTGGGTGAAAACTCACATTTTCTCTAAATTTAGGGGTAAATTTTCTTCGTGTGTGTGTGTGTGTGTGTGTGTGTGTGTGTGTGTGTGTGTGTGTGTGTGTGTGTGTGTGTGTGTGTGTGCGTGCGTGTGCACGTGTGCACACGTATTTCTTAGGTTTTATATTTGTCATAATCATAGTTTCAATGATTCATAATGAAACATATTTTTAAATAAAATTAAAAAAATGCAAGATGGGTGCATTGATACAAAAGTGTACTCCTAACCTTAATCTTTTTACTTTCAAACATTTTAAACATTTTCAATTTAAGATTATATGCACTGATTATATATTGTAACATGTTCTTATTTGTAATTCTATCACTAATAATGTACTCAAGTTAGACTCATGCAAATATAATGTGTGTTATACACACCCAAGTATGCATTTATTTCTTATAAACTAGCAAATTTCATTGATGTAGTAGAGTGGTGGAAAATGCATTTACTAAATTTGAACTACATAAAAGCTCAATCTTGAATCCTTGGAAAGTACTTCTCATGTCTATACCCTTCAGTACCTAGACTTTATTATTATTTAAAAGCTCACATCTACTACCTTTTGTGCCTATTATTTATCTCTTAGTATAACCATATATTATTTCAATGACCAATCTTTATATGCTATTAAAAACTATATAACCCTACTTATTATTATCCTTTTTAATTTTTGGACTTGTACCTATTTTTTATCTTCCTAGATGCTAATTTCCCATCTAGATACCTATGTCGACATAAGTGTCATATGCCAAACTAAGTGTCAAGTACCCTAATTTCATCAAAATTTCAATTATAACTTGTCTTTATGGTCAATCTCTTTTATTTAATGTGAGATTTTTCCTAAAAGGATTGGTATATATGCATTATCAATCCTAATTCATACCTCACCTAAAAAATTGATACTAATCACAAGATAACTTGACAAAATCATTCAATCAAGCATTTCAATAAGGAAATCTTCCTTATTATTACATATTTCAATTTCACTCATAGGTATAACACATATCCAAGTTTAAAATACTAAAGGATAAATTCATGAGTCCTATTTAGAAAGTTGCTAGAAAAATCATTATATATACTTGATTTACACATATTTCACCCTTGTACACACACAATCTAACATATTAAGAGAAAACTACATCATTTTAAGGCTCACTTTCAAGTATATTATATGTAGGAAATAACCATTGAAATATGGTCTTTGGAGTTAGCTCGACGTTGTTATCACACTAACCTATTTTTCCCACAGTCACTATGGAGATAAAGAACTAAGGTTTGATCATTTTAAAAGGAGAGACAACCTATGAGTGAGATCTGAGTACACCACAACAAAGGAGATAAAAAAGCATAGAATTTTATAGGTTGTCACATCTATATCTAGTCAATAGTTTATACTGGGCACTTGTGTCCTTTTTATAAAGGTTGGTTACTTACAAACATTAAGATTTGTTTCAATCATCCAAGACCATAGAGTGTATGTTTATATAATATGATGATTGATCCATAATCTAGATTAAGTCTTATATAAGCATGTTTCATATTGAATCTATATGTGCGTAATAAACCAGATAAGTATGCTTGTTTTCCATTTATTACAATAGCAATTGATAGTTTTAGTTACTATTTCTAGCATATCTCACCATTTAAATTTAGAATATTGTTTATCTAAATTTATCATTAGTT
>JARHVA010004987.1:1307500-1360000 GCA_037957365.1 Torreya grandis
CTTTGTGCAAGTCACTTTAAACCATAGGTGACTAGATCAATGTGATTGACTCAGTTTGCTTCTTTACACACAAGTGTTCAGACTCATTTTTCTCAATTGACTCTATTAGTAGGTTAAAAGTCTTCATCTGGATGGCACATTATAAAAACTACAAATTTAGCATCTATAAAATCATTAGGTTCATTCTCACCAACCCAATCTTTTATTCCTTCAATTTAGTACTATTTTTCACAATTTATAGTCTATAAAATTTTAACCCTATAGTAAACCCAATTGATTGGATTGATGGAGTTTTTTAGTTACTTCTTGCCTATGAGACTTATTCAACTCATTCAATCATGGTTTTTTGACCCATACTTCAAGAGATAAAATCAATCCAATTGATTATGTTTTGTACTATTTGCATACTTGATCAATTGGACTAATCCTATATTTTTCAAACAAAGTAATTGACTCATGTCATCATTAATTAACTCATCTTTCACTTTTACTCTTGCTTGATTAGAGTAACACACATAAACTAAATAATAAATTTTAATTTATGAATTTAGTAACATAGTTTTTATTTTATTCACACACATACAAACCACGTAATATCAAAAAGAGTTAAACAAATTCTACCCATGGTCTACCTATTTGGATTTCATCACAAAGGTGGAAGCCTACTGAGATTTCTGGCCAAGTATAAATATGTGGTTGATGGTATATATTGACAAAGCACTTCACACAGTTATCATTGCATGATTGTGAAGTGAGGGGTAAGCCCCAATACCAAGCCACTACCATCACCATTATAGATCCTTTTCAGCCTTACTTACCTGAAACCATCCTTAGATTACCTTTCTAGTTCCTTTATAAATCTAAATCCCTATCACATTTATTTCTAAAGTTATAATCTAAAACATTTAGGAATGACTACATAGATTAACATTTATATTTTTGTTGTTTGTTATTTAATAATTTTATGTTGTATTACAAACCTTGTATTGGCCAACATTGGTATATAGTTTACGTTATGTGCCATAAATTGATTGACAGGTTCAACCCAATTTCCTAAGTGTTTATTTCAAATATTCTACAAAATAACAGTGGGTTGTCGATAATCATAACTATTAGAACCTTTTGTTATCTTTAGCACACATTTGATCTACTCGATTGTGTCTCCTACAATATCTATTTTTCTCTAAATCATAGTCAACAATATAGTTTCACAAAAATAATAATAATAATATAATGAGTTAAAAAATTATAATAATAATATAATTTCACAAAAATGTGAGCACTAAATAATGATATTTCTAACAGTAATTTTGTATGGCATTACATTGACAAGCTTCACTAAAAGGTATGAGGAATCTAACTAGTATACCAAAAGTAGCTTTGTATATAGTAAACTTATGAGGCCACAAAAAGAGTGGCTTACAAGTGCAAAGAGAATATTTGTAAGTTGTAATATCGAATCAACAAGGGTTTGAAGCAATTGAAATCATAACAAACTCATTTTGTTTACCTTCTACTTTTACACATCTCCACCATCTGAAACAACATGATATCCCATTTTGATTACTTTCTCCTATTAAACACAAATTGCAAAGTAAATATAATAACTAGTTTGTAGAGAATATTTGTAAATTATTACAAAGGTTTCAATTGTTAACCTAAACTATTCAAATTCACACACACATATGTAGTTCCTAAACTAATGAGCCAAGACTTGTTTTAGCCACTATCAATGGATTATTTTGTACTTTTTTTGGTCCTACCATGGTCTATGATCTCTACAATATACACCACATCATGTTCAAATATTACTAATGAAGTACATTAAATTAAATTAAATGTTCTCTTGTCTTCCAAATATAAATAAAAGGGATTTAATCTATACAAACATATATTACAAGTGATGATTTAAAACATCAACAAACATACCTAGTGAAATAGATGTCAAGCAATGATCGATACATACATTACAAGGGATGATATAAAACATCAACAAACATACCTAGTGAAACATATACCGAGGAATGATTGTGCTCGTCCATAAATGAGTGAGATCCTCCCAAACTCATATTTTTTAATCAACTTCGTTTATATAGTTTCACAAAAATAATTTTTAATATGGTTTCCTAAAAAAGAGATTATATGTTACACCCGCTAGGACTTGAATTTTACTCTCAGCTTTACCTATCATGAATTTTTGCATGACAATTATGTATTTAACATTGCCCTTTAAATTTTAATACAATTCATGGTAAGAGGAGAAAATCTTAAAATAAATATATATATTTAATATAATCTTTAATATTTTTTAAAAATTTATCTAAAAATGTTCCTTACATCTAATAAAATCTTTAAAAAATAAAAAATCATATCTTATAACTGAAAATATAAATACAACCATACGACCATCAAATTTATGTCCTTGGTCTCACTGAAAAAATATACTCGTCGTTTCATTCATACATATCGGCTAACATTTAGTCAACCCAGCGCAATATATAACGACATTTATTATGCTCGCTGGCAATCCACATACAATCTAAGTGGCTAAATTTAGTCGACATTGAGCCAAATTATGGACATATACCACTGACTTTAGTGAAACGAGGCCGATTGAAGACAAGTTATTTATCTTTTAAATTTTTAGCGTCAAATTTCAAATCAGGAGGAGAACGACACAAATAATTTAAAATTTTGGTGAGCCCTACTAAATACCATTTAAATTGAACTGGAGGAGATCCCATAACTTATTTATCAGTTTGAGCTAGATATCCAACAACACAATGTTTATTTCGATGAATATGTGGTTTAGTTACTAAAACAATCTAAAATCTAGGTATAGATTCAAATTGTACCCATCTTCTCACAACATGACGGTCAAATTTTGTGTAGAGTCTAAATCTATCGTGTTTGCCTATCTATTTGTGTGTGGGCTGTGCCATTACCAGTGCAAGGGCCAAGTTAGAGAAATATGTTGAAATGTTTCCCATCAACCATGAGTTCGCAAATGTTCCTGCCAAGGCAAACGTGACTGAAACAGTGTCACAATCCAAAATATATTAAAATAAAATGCGATAATTAATGCACTTAAGATCTCACATGAGACAGATTGTTCAATTTTTGTGGTTAGTTTGCACCTTGATTGTGACATTGCACTAATTTACCTTTTACCATAAACACATCAATGAAAACTCATCCTCGCTATCAATATATACTATATTCCCATAAATGAGTCGTTTTTGCGCTCCTATTATTCATGTTTTGCATTTTAATTTACAGTTGCCTAATAATGTTTTCTTGCAACAACATTGATACTAATGTTCATTAAGCAAGTTGTAGTGCCGATTCATTCATAATTGTTTGAAGGAATGTTCTGAAATGATTTGTAAATCTGGTTGGAAAATCATATTTCAAAATCGCACCTTATGTTAATCCTAAAATTCTTTTTTGTTTGATCTATTTTTGTGTTTTGTGAACATCCTAGTACTAAACATTTCTTTACTTAGAACCTATCAAATCTAGTAAGATTAAAACGTTTCGTTTGGGACATGATGTTTGTATAAATTGGAGTCCTTTCCTAAAACATGCTTATATATATTTATTGAGTTGAAAAGTGTTGTTTATTTATTACTAAATGAATTCTATATCAAAACAATATGCTTTAAGAACCATTCTAAATCTACATTTTTTCTTTAGGTAGAACCTTGTTTATTTTATATTATCTTTATAACCGTTTTTAGTTATTCTAGCATTTAGGTCTATATTATATGGTTTATCTGTTTGTTGCTTTATAAAAACATCTGATCTAAAGTTAGTTTGATTCCTTTCATAATTCATAGAAGTACTCTCTTTTCCAAAGAGTCACTTGGGCCCTTTTTTCGTTCCAAAGGTGATCATTTCTTCTTTGTGGTAGGATTCTGTAGTCTTCGATTTCAAAGAAAGTTTACGTGATTTAACCCTGGAGGAGAGCACATGTTGAGTATGAAAGAAGCGAAGTTGATTAAAAAATATGAGTTTGGGAGGATCACACTCGTTTATGGACGAGCACAATCATTACTTGGCATCTGTTTCACTAGGTTGTTTGTTGATGTTTCATATCATCACTTCTAATGTATGTCTCGATCATTGCTCGACATCTATTTCAATAGGTATGTTTGTTGATGGTTTATATCATCACTTGTAATGTGTCTCTATAAATTAAATGCCTTTTATTTATATTTGGAAGACGAGAACATTTAATTTAATTTAATCTAATGTACTTCATTAGTAATACTTGAACATGATGTGGTGTAGATTGTATAGATCATAGACCATGGGGGCACCTACAAAAGTGCAGAATAATCCATTGATAGTGGCTAAAACAAGTCCTGGCTCATTATTTCAGGGACTTCATACGTGTGTGTAAATTTGAACAGTTTAGGTTAGAAATTGAAACCCCTGCAATAATTTACAAATATTCTCTAAAAACTACACTTACTATATCTGCTTTGCTATTTGTTTTTAATTGGAGAATGTAATCAAAATGAGATATTATATTGTTTCAGATGGTGCAGATGTGTACAAGGATAAGGTAAACAAACCAAGTTTGTTACAATCTCAATTGCTTCAAACCCTTGCTGATTCGATATTACAACTTAAAAATATTCTCTTTGTATTTGTAAGCCACTCTTTTTATGGCCTTGTAAGTTTACTATATACAAAGCTACTTTTGGTAGACTGGCTAGACTCCCCTACCTTTTAGTGAAGCTTGTCAATGTAATGCCATAAAAAATTACTGTTACAAATATCATGATTTAGTGCTCACATTTTTGTGAGACTATATTATTATTATGATTTTTCTACGTCGTTATATTATTATTTTATGTAAATAATGAGTTGATTGAGACATGTCATATAGAATAGAATATTGTGGGTTATTGTAAGATTTGTAATGATTAATGAAGGTTTTAGCGTGGTCTTAGTTATCTCAATATAACATAGGATTCGTAGTTTTTCAGAATTCAATTAGCTATATAATTGTAAGTTTTCCGATTAATTTTATGTATGAAGAATATATTTTTATTAAGTATGCTTTGATAATGAAATCATTCTGATCAAATGAATATATTCTGTACTTCAGAGCAATGGTTATCTGTTAGTTTCTCAGTGGCAACCACAGGTATTTGTTACCCTGGTTCATATCAAAAATATTTTGTGAAGAATTTGTTTGATATAGTTTGCAGCAGTACTGGTTATGGTTTTACTTGCAATTGTTAAGGTCAGATCTAAATTTGCATCAAGTTCATCAGCTTTCAAATTTGGATTAGATTCCTTCAGGTTGTATCGTGCTATGCATTTTTAATCGACCGTCATTGAATTTGTTTAATGTTGCATCACCCACGACATTGGAATTTTACAATGACTTCACTATACACTATGAAGATTTAGCTTTTCACAGCATCGGACTTCTTAAGCCAGAACAATTTCCATCAGGCTGTATAACATGTCGTGCATATCTACATCTAAAACACAGATCACGTGAATTATACCATCTCCACGCATTCTTCCTGCTGCCTTGTGTTTTCAATCTGTGACACGTCATTTTGTACAGAATTTGAAGAAGTTATAAGGATTGTACCAAAATTCATTCTTTTCTTTGATTGTCCCGAGGAAAAGATGGAGACGTTTGTTAGCCGAAGTCAGGGACGTGCCCATCACAACATAGAGATAATAAGAAAGCGTTTGCAAAGTTTCTATTCAATAAATGTACCCAACGATCAAATTTAAAGGTTGGTTTTAATTTTAAGTTGAAGAAAATTTATTCATTCAATGTTTTGGTGATGAAAAGTTGTAAGAAATAGTTACACATCAATTGATAGGAGTAAATTAAATATACAAATCAGTAAAATATTGACTCTAAATCTACATGTGTTATTCTGATTTTATTTTAACAATTAAAAAAAAAAAATATAAGCCAAGTGTGGCACTAAAGGTAAAGTATTATAAAAAGGTGCTACTACAATTTTTACGTCTCAATTTTACCATTAAATTAGAACACCACATAAACTTTAAAACTAGAATTTTATCCACATAAACGTAGTATTTTAAGTTACAATCAACAAAGACACGAATTTAATTTATATATTATTATGGAAGGGTGATATACCAGCTTAACATGATTATAAACAACCTACAAATTGTGTTTAATTTGAATTTTCAAATAATTTATCATAAAAATATTTATTGGTGATAAAAATATTCATTGATGATTTTAAATGGAATCTCCTTAAAAATATATAACTGATGATAAACATATTTATTGATGATTTTGGATGGAATCTCCTTAAAAATATATAACTAAGATAAATATTTTATATACCATTAAGACAATTTTTCTTCAAATGCCTCCTAATTTTTACTTCACATTACCCCAGAATGAAATTTTGGGTAGCCATCCTATTTCTTACTTCAAATTACCCCAGAATGAAATTTTAGGTAGTCCTCCTCCATTGGAGCACTAGATGACATGGGAAAACAAACATCTTACCACCTATGACATTAATAAAAAGAACAAGGCTATTTTAAGATGTTGAAAAAGCACAAAGATATACTCACATCGAATGTTTTTTTAATAGACCTGAGGAGCTTATTGGGTTTTATTGGAAACTTTGAGCCCTTTACTTCCAGGAAATATTCCTCTTTCGCACTAAGAGATAGCCTCATACAGGTTTTGGCTAAAGGAAAGACTCCAAATTCAAGGGATTGTTATTATGCATTGTGTTCGTTTCATCTTTGTTATTTTTGCTCCTGGTGCACATTATATTATTCACCATAGGCTGTGGCAGGATAATCCTTTATACAAGAGGTGGCGTGTAATGGAAGTTGTTATTACAAGGCAGTGCTACAATTCTATTAGGACCTGATTTGAGTTGAATGCCTCCTCCTTTTGTGGGGATTGTTATTGCAGTAGCAGATACTTCAGTATCAGCGTTAAAAAAATTCCATTATGATTAAATCCCAAAAACAAAAAACTGTCATGGTGCTGCCTTTTTTTATTAAGGTTAACGCTGTATAGTCAAAAAGTGTGTCACCAGTTCAACAGGATTATATGCTAAAAGGGATGAGTAACAGTGCTTTTAACCCTGCTTGCAACATTATTACTAAATCTCAGACACCAAGAATGCCAGGTTTAGGGATGGTGACTTGTACTCATACACACAACTCCTGATAACTATAATTAGATGTAATGTAACCATACATATTTTCCTTTACCCTATTTCCTAGTGACGTCCATGTCCATGTCTATGTCCCTATCCCTTTATATTATTCGCAAAACTCCTATCCCTTTACATTATTCGCACTAGGTTTGTATAGCTGGAGTTTAACTCATAGGAACCCAACCTCTCTGGTATATAATATTTGTATGAATTCCAGAAACTCATGCGAGAAAAGGAAAAATATAACTAAAAATGGCCACATAAATCGTAAATTTTTTTTACGAATGAAAAGATGTAAAAACGGAGGGGAAAAAGCAAAGACATTAACACAAGCGTTCCTCATCAGTAGTAGGGCCATTCACCTTGATTTAGGCAGAAATTCAACCATTTAGAGGCTAGAAATTTTCACAAACCCCAGACAAATAAATTGAAGCTTAAGGAGATAAATGGGTATTTAGTTAATTACGGCAATAAATGTAATTTAGTATGGACAATTGTAAGAGGCCCCTTCAGTTTACCTAGTAAAATTGGCAAACCGTTAAACCAAAAAAAAATTACAGACGAGACGGACTTTACCCCTCTACTAGCATATAGTGTCATTTCACAACTGATACATAACACACATGACTGATAAAACATAAAACTGTGAAAGAAGAAATTTAAAAAAAAAAAAACCCTCCACAACTCAACAATACAAACCAATTCTCAAATAATCAAACTAATCGCTGAAACCCATGCCCATACTGTCAAACATTGCAGTAGAACTTAAATCAAAACATGTCGAGTTCAAAATTCAAGTAAATAATTTTTTTGAAAAAGGAAAGCTTCAAGTTATACAATCTCATGATCCAAATGCAAGTAATAGACTCCCAGCTATAAACAAATATCTATGTTTTGGTTTAAAGAAATGAGAGAGAAGGGCCAACTAGGATAAGCCGAAGTCGTAAAAGCATCGGGCACTTTGATAATGGAGCGCCAGGCTTAGGCAATAAGATGTTAAAATTGGTTAAACTATCACATCCTGCTAAGTAAGTGCGGCAACAATGTTGAAGGTTACAGGTTACCCCGAAAAATGGAAAAAAAAAACAAAGAAGTTACCAGATTGAAAAGACCAGTAGGAAAAAGATAAAGAAAACCACACTATCTATCAAATTATAAGAATCTGCCATGAAGTCGAAAGTGGCTGAAAATTAAAAAAAAATTCCTTTTCTTTTCTGTAAAACCCCATTCTAAGCCTAGAAAACAGAACCTCTTTTTGAGATAAATATTAAGGGAGAGGTAGAGAGCTCACCACTTTTGTTCAGGAAAATATGAACTTTTGTTGTGCTGGTGCTGGTGCTGGTGCTGGTCCTGTTGCGTGTTGTTTGTTTAATCATGAAGAAACATAATATACACGAGTAACGATACGCGTAGACGAAGACGTGGAAGGAAGAAATGAGGAAGGACACTCGGTCAACAAAGGCGGGAGAGGAGGACACTTTTAATTCTCTGTCGTGTAATGAATTACCGATGGAAAGTTTGAAACGTATTTCCAATTAATACTCGCTTAACCGTTGGCTGATATCTATTAACAACAATTGTAGAAGCGAAGTACCTACAGGTGTGAAGTTCAAGTCAACGTTAAAATAAAATGAAAAATCCTTGGAACACGCAAAGAAATATGTTTGATGTACTTTTATCATCTCTCAATTGCAGTTAAAACTATTTGACGGGTACTCAATTAAATGGCCCTTGGTTTGTCAAGCATTAAGAAATTTTAGACTTCAATTATGACATTTAAATTCTGAAGTTTGAATTATTTTTTATGGATAATTTTTAATTGTATTTTATTTTGAATCGGTTTGAACTTTTTTGATAGGTTGTGGTCGGTTCAATTTTGATCGTTGGTTGGTTGTGTTATTTCATTGAGTTATTTTAGTTTGAAAAATATTTTAATCATAGTTAATTTATTTAATCGTGAGGTTTTGTAGTTTATAGTAATAAATAAAAGGTATAATATTTCAGTTTTGTTATAAGTTTGAGTGTCTGTTCATTGTATGTTTCAAGTTTCATAAATTTTAAAATCATTTTAAAAAAAAATCTTTTTAATTTATATTTATAACCCATAGTGTTTCTAGGTGATTATGTTTTAGTTCATACTGAGTCTATAGATTTTTTTTAAAGCTTAGTATTTCAATATGTGGCTTGCTAATTTCAAGTATAGTCATTTTGTGTTGTTGAAAGAGTAAAAAAATGTACCTCAATTGTATATGGATGCATTTTCAAGCAAACCTAACATCCAGTGTGTATGTCAAAATTAAGGAAGGGATATTTTCTTTTAAAAATGATATGTAATTGAACTTCAACTCCAAACTTATTATGTAAGTAACATGTCAATTGAAGGATGGAGGCAATGGAGGTTAGAGGACATTCAATGTCCTCTAGTTAATCATTAGTGATGAGGCCACATTGTGAAGTAGTGGCATCCATTTATTATTATTTTCGCTTGTTTTATGTAGTGTACTAAATATACCCCTATGATAACATTTTTAAAAATATTATACTATAAAATAAGCTATATTTTTAGTGAAAATTTAAGATTTATAAGTAAACAAAGTATTTTTGTCTAGCCAATTTTGAGAGTTTGTTAATCCTAGTAATTTAGAACTCAGTAAATTTGAGAAAAGATGTTTGAGAACTATCTCAAGAATTTGACTTAGGAATTGCACCTTTCCAAAGGTTAAGAGAAAATTTTATGGAGTGTTATCTAGTTTAATAATGTTTTTAGAGAAAATATTTTTCAACATGTAGTTCTTTCCGCATGTTTTCACTAAAATTAGAATGTTAGAAATATTGTAATTTAGTGATCACATTTATTTGATACTATAATATTATTTTATGTAAATGATTATTTGATTGAGACAACTCACATAGAATAAAATATATAAAGTTATTGTAGGAATTTTATATATTAATTAATGTTCTAACATGATTCTAGGGAACCTCATGATAAGCTAGGATTCCTAGTTTGTAGGAATTCAATTACCTATATGATTATAAGGTTTGTGATTAATTTTATGTATGAACAACATTATATTATTGAGTCTACTTTGATAATGAAATTATTGTGATCAATTGAGTATACTCTTTACTAAATATTATCAATCACCTTGAAAATAGGTGTGAACGAGCGTAAGGTGAATAAAAAAATGTTTACAAAAATTCAATTGTTTCAAATAGTTGTTGGTTTTAAACTTACACTTTTTTTTTGTTTACTCTTAGAAACCACTCTTTTCATTGTTTTGGATGGTTTTTTTATACAAATATATTTTAGGGAGACTGGATATGTTCCTCATACTATTTAATTTAGCTTGTTAGTGTAATCCCGTATCAAATCACTTTTTAAAATGTCCAAGGAATCTAAACCCAATTAGTATAAAACGTGTTTTTTTTCATTGATATGCTCTTATTCAGGGAATGTTTGTTTCTAGTTTAGTTTATTTTTTCCTTCTATGTTTTTAGCCTAGAAAATGTATTGGGACTCTAAAGGAATGAAATTTAATTACTACAATAGTTTTGGAAAAGCTTTGACAACAAAAGGAATAAAGGAACAAGTACTTTGTGGATATCCAAATACAACTTTAAAGGATTTTTAAGGAGATTACTAACAAAGAAAAAAATATATCTAAAAAAGCCTTCAAAAACTCCTAAAGTTGATGATTACAACTTACCAAAGAAAAAACTTGATAAGTTTCACTTTTAACTTCCAAAACATAAAAAAAAGAAGTAATGCATATTTATCCATGTCTTTATGTCATGTAACAAATATTTAGTCATGAAAACAATGGTCTTTGCTTCACCTTATTGCATTTTTTCACAAATTAACCCACTCAAAAGGTGGGCATCCATCATATACTATTATTTTAATGACCTTATTTTCCATCGATGATATGACAAACTCATGAGTCCTCTTTTGTATATCAAAATTAAAATGATCATGTGACTCAACAGATTCAACATGGTGAATAGGGAGGCATTGTTTCTAACATATGGGTTTCTAACACCAATTTAAACCCAATTTACACCTTTTTAATGATTCAACAACTCAAAACTTATGTATAGTTAAAGGCCCTTTATATCACATATAAGGCTCTAAATTCAATTCCCATTGGTCTAGTTTTCTTTTCAAAATTAATGGCCCAATTTAAACATGGGGTTCTAAATCTAATCCATATTTTTATCTCCCTTATGGTATCAAGAACCTCAAATTCAAAGGAAAATAAAGTATTTTTATTATTATTTCACTTTCAATAGCATTAATTTATGATGTATGTTAATATCTACACTCAAAATGATTTTTTTAGGTTTTGAGATTCATCATTTCTAGTGTTAAAGATATAAATAACAATATTATTTTTAATAAATTTTTTATGTTTAAGTTAGAAGTGCATTCTTATGCTTTCTCTTTTATGACTAATCACACAATTCAAAGTATGAAAATTATGGACACATAAAAATAACCAAATGAAATTTATTTAATAGTAATTTTTGTTGATTTAATATATGTTTATGAATGATTAATATTCTCAAATTTAGGTAATATGTGACCTATTATTTGACTTTATTCTTATTGAACTTCGTCTATTTATAGCATATCTTATCTCATGCACCTTTGTCCCCCTTACTTGGTATAAGTGTTAATATTGTTATTTTGAAATTCAAATGTCACTTATACATAAACAAGTCTTATACTTCATTTAAAGATGTATAAATCATAAAAAAAATGACATTATTTGAGATATCATTTTACTATGGATCACTATTAAAATTATTATTATATTTATCTATATTACATGATTTCCATTCTTCAATTTTTCATTATCAATATTTTTATTATTTTTATGGGACCTAAAAATTAGATAACTAATTAATCCTACACTAATTACTAGCCCTAAGACAAGCCCCAAACACTTTCCATAGACAATTTCAAATATCATATGTCATGGTGCGTGCAATAGGAGTGAAGAAGTTAAGGCACATAAAAAGGAACACAAAACATAAAAGTTATATTTTTAATGTTTGACACTTGGCGAGAGAATGGGGATGGTCTTTAAATCAGTTTCCAATCACCATCATATTTAAGAACCTCCAACCCCCTCCAAAATATATAATTGATTTGAATATTAATTAAACATTAAATGTTTAATTAAAAATAACTGATAAATAATATTATATAAACTTTATTAAAAAAATTAAATGTATGAACAAACTTTTAATAATTAAAATTTATATTTAAAATGCAATCATTTACTTATATATTAAAACAAGTGTCATTTTGTAGATTAAGTAATCATGTAATGAGATGAAGTAAAGTTTATTGTTGTTGATAAATATACAAATATTTAAATGTGTTTTTTTCATGGATAAATATGTAAATTATTTTAATTAATATAAAAGTATGATTTGATGATATTGATATCAAACTAAATCAAATACAATGGTATTAATTAATTTGAATTTAAATTTTACTAATGGACAAATGACATGTTTTATGTCAAGAAAGCTTAATACCTCTATTCGAGAGACTATAATAAATAGAAATTTTGTAAATACCATGGATAATAAATTTTTTATTTGGTATGAACTTATATTTTAAAATTAATTGACTAAAGATGATTAAAATTATGAAAAATAAATTAATTTTTTTGAATATATATTTTAAAATTGTAAAAATAGTTATCCTTAATATCATAAATTGATATGAGTTCTAATCTTAATGATATGAAAATGGTATGCTCTATGCCAAATAAGCTTAAAATATTATTTTAGGTCTAAGATGGGTGGAATAACATATATAATATATTCAATGTAAGCGTTTGAGTTAAATTTTACAAAGTGAGGTGAAAGCTTCAAAAAGATTCACAGGTGGTTACAAGGACAAACTAAATTGTTCTAGTAACAAATTTACTAGAAAACAAATTAAAATAGCTTTAAATTATTAAAATAATCCAAAAACCTCCCCCTTGATCTAAAGGGGTATAGAAGAATAATGAACTGGAGTAATGACTATGAAGTTATAAAAGAAATCTATCATAAACTCTTGCACTAATAAAATTTTGATACCGCTTCATAAAGAAGCCTGCCCCTATGAGTTTAACAAAAAATGGTTGATGAGCACAATCAAATATTACTCATCCCCTGTGATCATCGTACAATACTTTAGTAGGACACAATCAAATCTTGTCCAACTACATGGATCCACATAAGGCTCTACTGAGAAGCCCGTCAAGATGACCAATATGTATCATGTATGGCACATTTCCATGATACCCAAAAAATATTGATGACCTTTAATCAATACTTAAGCTGATATCAACCCCTATCAAATCATAGTATCATCGACTTATAATTGAAGGATAACCAAATATTATATTTGCTCCACCTATCAAGCGAGAGGTGAGAAGTCATGCATCAAGAGAATCAAAATCAACTAACACTATTTGCTCCTTATCATGAATGTAAAATATAGAACTCTAAAAAATGGAAATGAAATAATGAATATAAGCTAAAAAAATGTTACTATAATAGATCCCTATCTTGAGCCTAGTAGCTCGCACAAGACATGTGAATGACTAAACACTCAAAATAAGCCATTAGTTCCATCGAGACCATAGACCTTGGCTATATAAGATGCCCCCTGATTAGAGGAAGTGTTAGAATAAATATAATAGATAGAGTAACTAGAAGATATACCACTATAATGTTTCACATAATTTATCTCAGCTTTATTCTTATGTGGAGAGTGGGGTCATCGAGGACCTACATCTACAAATATCCAATACCACCACATTTGAAACATTTTGACTCTTTTTTGTATTGGTGAGATCTAGAAGAAACTAAATCACTGAAAGAACCACCATATTTGAAATATTTTTGCTCTTTTCTATATCAACAACTCACAAAAAGTTTCAAATGTGGCATCATTAATCTTATCACTAAGCTGTAGTGTTTTTAACAAAGTTTGTATATGTAGAACTAAGGCCATGCAATGTGATGAAAATCAACATGTCATCATCAATTTTACCTTATAGTACAATACTCTTGTTTCAAAGTTTTCATGCAATAGAGATATTCAGATACATCTTCTTAAATACTAAGCTTAGTATTATGCAACTATATTAAGAAATCAATCTTCTTATAGTCAAGTTGTTTGTCATATAGATATTTTAATACTTTCTATGCACCGGTTTTAATAGATTCAATATGAATAATTATTTATGTAAAACATGAATATTTTAATAAATTAAGATCATATTCATCTCATTTTTATACTCAAATAACCTTATAGCGTCAGTGCTTGGCATAGTGTATTTTTTAGATATTTCTAAAAAATCGTTAAAAACAAGTGTACTTTTCATGGTCATCAACCATTTCTTGTAGTTTTTCAGTGTGAAGCACCCATTTTTCAAAATTAGGCTCACAATTTTTGTCATGGTGCAAAAAAGTAAGAAAAGGGAATGCTATTGAGGCTTTGTCTATAACCTCAAAATAGCCTCTGATTACAAAGACTGAGTCTTGTAAAATTACATGAACTACTCCTTATATCTCGTATTACACTCTTATAGTATCCAAAAAATTAATTCTTTCATCACTTATATAAATCCAATGATACGAGATAAAAAAATGAAATTTGATCAATGTTGAATTTATGACCTCCTCTTAAATACGTGACAACCAAAATATCATTTTCCAATCCCTTTATAAACAAATTTAGAATATAAATTGACTGTAATTATAAATAATTTGCGGTCTTAGATGCGAGGGAAAATAAAATAGCATACACCAGAGAATTTTCACCAATATTCTAAATAACGTAAAAATTGCATTTTCCCTATGTATTTTACTTTCGAGGAAAATAAAATGCACCTATTGTTGGTGGAGACCATAAAAAAGAACTTTATTGCGCCAACATTTAGGGTTTCGTAATTTCGCCTCGACATGTAGTCTTGATTTCCATGCATAATAGTATTCGATTTGATTACCTTGCTTAACTCTAAGCCCTTTGAAGATGTCGTAGAAGTTTATAAAGGCGCCATTTTACTTCAAACAGAACATACACAGGGAAATGACAAATAAATATATATTTATTCTGACCCTAAATTTTCAAATATAACAAGGTCGCAGTGGCTGCCACTCCGGCAAAGAAAGCAAATCTTAATTTCGTTTCAATCCAGCAAGATACTGAACAAATTCTCTTTTCGACTAATGATCGCTATTTTTCAATCTACACGGCTTCTTCACCACTGAGCGGCATCATATTGCCATTTATATTCCACGTACTCAGTATTCACGTCAGATTGCCGTTTAAATTGCACGTACTCATCAGTCAATTCAAACGCTGAACACTTATCAAAACGCCATACATCCGTTTAGACTGCTACGCAGATGAAGCGCCGTTCTATGGCTTTTGTTCCAGCCTTCTTGAGCAATTTTTGCTTGATTTCTTGGAGGTAATTTTCAGGCGTGGGATGGGAGGAAGAATAGATAAAATATATTCAATGTAAGCAATTGAGTCAATTTTTACGAAGTGAGGTGAAAGCTTTCAAAAGTTCCACGGATGGATATAGGGACAAACTAATTTTCTTAAATAACCAACTTATTAGAAAATAAAATAAATTAATAAAATAACTTTGAATCATTAAGATAATTCAACAACAATTTTTGAAAAATTCTATATTAAATCTATAGATTTAACATTTTAGTGTAGACTTACATTTACAAATTAATTGATCTGAACTAATTATAATTTATTAGAATATTTTAACAAATTGAAAACATATTTATCCACAGTTAAGTTTGCAGAGAAGCGCCTTATAAGGGTGGATGCCCAGATGTTCTTGAGAAGCTAAAACCTACAAATCAATATCCGCGTCATAGTAACAAGCCTTAGAACACTGCTCTAGGAAATATTCAGAGCTTTTCGACTTTTCGCTTCCTTTTCCCATCCTTGTCATAGCATCTTCCATCCTCGCAAGATTTATTCTTCCCTATAAGTTAAGATCTTTGTTATGAGACTTTGCATCCATGATTGTCTGCTCTTGATCTATCAAGCTCAAATGTCACTCACTTAAGAACACCTCATTTTGATAGAAACCCTGACTCTTTCGTTGACTCATCAATCCACTGACAACATGTAGCTAGTTTTACCCATGAATCCACCAATGACGATGAAGATTCAATATCAAGACCTAAATCCTTCCTGAATTTCAAGCCCTCAATCTACATGTTCTCTAAACCACGAGGAGAGACTGCTACCACCATTAAATTAGATAATTTTTTATCTAATGAAGTGGGATCAAGTCCAGTCAAAGTAGTTGCTTCAAAAACGCTTTCAATCTTCGAAAAGAGCCCTATTAATCGTTGAAAGCCTTTCTACAAGTTTTCAAAGGAGAAGGATGATCTACATGAGAAGTTTGATGATGATTCTCATTTAAATCAGATGTGGCAACGTCTAATTTGTGTTTCCAAGATTGAATTGGGACAACCAGGAGACTGAGAAATAATTGGAGGAAAAATCCTCCAGAAAGTGCCCAAAATGATTGCACCTAAATGATTGCACCTAAAATAGCAAACCGATAAACCTTTGAAATTATAATATTGAATCGAGGATCCCAGAGAAGACATCGACTTGATATCATGCTTAAGGGATTGGGATATATCAACCACTGCATAGACCCATATAGATTTATGGTGAGAAAGAGGTGGATTATCATAAATTTTGATAAATTTGCCATTTTATTTAGAAACCATCGCCTATATTAGGCCAGGATCTCACACCACCATGTATATTATGTAGGCACGGCAAGACTCGATAAAATGTCATAACCTCTGAGATATGATCGAATAACGATGTCGGAGTTAAGAAAACACTCTTTTTTTCAAAATAACCACGGACAATTAGACCAAACGAAGTCCTTGTTTTCTTGACAATAGAAATGAAACTCAAAGTATTTATTTCCAATCAATGTTATCTCTAGGACAGAGGCCTTGGGTCAAGAGGATTTCACCTAGTAGATAATACTTTTCAGCGAAGGTCTCTTTCCTAGAATCCTACAAATCAATGACTGATTGTCCTTGACTTGTTCCATAACTTGAATACTCTCATCCTCAATTACCGGCTTACTACAGAAATTTTTAAAAATAATGGCTTCATCCTTGAAGAATGCATGCTTTGTTTCCTTATTCGAAGAAGTGCCCAAGATTGAAGTCTCCTCATTAATCTCCTTATTCGCTGGCGGAGAAACCCCAGCATTCAGATCTTCCTCTTTTCTAGCCTTGTTAGAGCCATAGTGAGGACACAAAACTAAGCTAGGAGAGGAGGAAGGGAGAGAAATAAGAATGCACTGCCAAAAAAAATTCTTTACAAGAGTGGAAAGGGTTCGTCGCACTATATCAGTCAGGATAGAAATGGGTCTCCAACTTCAAAGTCGAAACTTTTGATCTATGAGAGCCCTGGCGACACTCCCAGGGTCATTGAAGAGCGTAGACCTTATCTACTTAATTGTTTCTTCCACCCCTCACCGCTCAGCACTGACCGCTGCTCGCTACTACACGTCATTGCTCGCAAATCGCCTCCGCTCGTTGCTCCCCAACTTTCGCCTTTCACTCTGCTAGCCATCCTTGGAAAATTTAATTCGAATCTTCAACCCAATAATAATAATAATAATAATAATAATATATTATTGTAAAAAAAATATTATATATAAATTTAATATAATGTATATTTATAATAATTAATTATATATAATAATAATAACAATAATAATGTATTATATACAACAAATGAGATGTAGGTGAGTTGGTTAACTGGTTTGGTTGCTTGAAGCCCCATCTAGTTCAAATCCACAGAAAGGTATATGTGGTCCGTTGTGGTTATTGTTTGTGTTTTCATGGTTGTTAATGGTTGTTGGTTATCCTCAAGGTTTGGTTGTTGGTAATAGTTGATATACATATTATAATATATGGTATACATACAATATTGAAGGGGTTAATAAATTACATGGGGATTTGGAGCCCCAATTGTATCCCAGACTAGTGTTGGCTTGTGTGTGTGTGTGTGTGTGTGCGTGTGTGTGTGTGTATATGTGTATATATATGTGTGTGTGTGTGTATATGTATATGTATAAGTATGTATGTATATATATATATATATCTCTGTGTGTGTGTGTGTGTGTGTATGTATATATATATATATATATATATATATATATATATATATATATATATATATATATATATATATATATATATATATATATATGAAGGGGTTAATAAATTACATGGAGATTTGGAGCCCCGATTGTATCCCAGACCAGTCTTGACTTTGATAAAAAAATCATTGTGTGTGTGTGTGTGTGTGTGTGTGTGTGTGTGTGTAAGACACACACACACAATGGTTTTTTATCAGAGCCAAGACTGGTCTGGGATACAATTGGGGCTCCAAATCCGCATGTAATTTATTAACCACTTCAATATTGCATGTATACCATATATTATAATATGTATATCAACTATTACCAAAAACCAAACATTGAGGATAACCAACAACCATTAACAACCATGAAAATACAAACAATAGCCACAACGAACCCCACACACACACACATAAGTCTTAACTCATTCATTATGGAATTGAGTGAAGTGCAGTTGTTGATCTAAAGTCACTCACACTCCATAATTTTTCTCTATGTTCCAATTACTCTATATTAAACTTCATTATCATTATAGGCATGATCATTGTGCATTTGGGATGAAAATTCTATTTAGTCTTTCACTTGACCATTAGGTGTAGTCATTCATGATAGTGAAGACATGTCAATGTGGTTATTTGACTAAAAGAACATATTGAGGCTTGGATTTTATAGGTTATGTTCATTTTCAGGTAAGTATCATTATTTTTGAATCAGTTTAAAAGTGAAAGTTCAAGATTTATTTAGTTTTATTTATTTTATTCTTTGGTATCATGTCATTATATCTTGATTTGAATATTATAATTAATTCCCTAGATAATTATAAGATTATTTACTAAGACATTAGAATAGCCAAGAAATATTCACCTATGGGGTAATTTTGCCAAAGATAAAGCAATGTAGATATTCCTAAACTCTATGATTTGTTAGGATATCAAAGAAAATATCTGGGGTCCATTATTTAAAATATCCAATTTTTTTTAGTTTATTGCAAAAGACAATGGGGTATTCGTTTCCCTAAATTCACCTATAACTCAAAACTAGCCTCAACCCTTTTTGGTATCTAGTAAGATTTGTAACTTGGTGGATGATGTGATAACATACTTTTACCATCATTTGCACTATTGGACTATAACCCATTTAATAATATATATAACCCTAGCAAGCGATAAAATAGTCATCCATAATAGAAGGCTAATGCAAATAATGATCATTTCTCTATGATTTATAGATACCTAAATAGATTATAGGAACTTATACATATAAGTTTTATATTAACACTTATGTTGAGTGAGGGGACACATGTGCACTTGAAATAAATGGGGCCTAAATAAAAAGGTAAGATAAGGCACACATAGGGAAAATCTGATAAGTTTGAAGTAAAAAAAGAGGGGCCATATTGTACATGAGAAGAGGATGTGGGATGAACTATGCAAGGTCAGAAGGAATAAGTGGTTCTCCAAGTCAAGAAACTCTTACAAAGTGGCATGAAAGTTCTCATTATTGTTCTAGAAAATTACCTTCATAATTTGGACCTATTTGAATATTATAAAATTCATTAGGGATAGGTATGATGATTAAAACAAATGAGAAGAGTTTTATACATGGATCTCCATGTATTTGTTTTAGTCCTGGTCCTTTCAAATCATCTAAGAATGAGCCATCATCATCTGTAGTCTAAAAAACTCTTCCTTCATGTACCCTGCACATTTGGCCTCCATAAAGGCATCTATTTTCAATTAAAATATATGGGAGCTAGTGGATGACACCTTTCAATACCCTCTATGTCCTTAGAGGCATAAGGCATACCTTAAAATTAGTTCACTTGAAGTTTTACACTTTTCTGACTAGCTTGGTCACTATGCTTGTTTTGACTATCTAAGATGAGGCAACTAGGTGAGGCCCTTAGGAGTTATTCTAGGTCATTAAATTGACATTTGAAGTTAGATTAAATCCTAATATTCCCTCCCATATTATTTTCATCTCTTGAAACCTCCTACAACTAGCACAATGCACAAAACTATTAAGAAATTCTTGTTTTGCACTCCATCTGTATAATTTCAGACAACTAATCCTGACAGGGAGTAGCCTAAGAGAGTCTTCTATAACCTAAAATCATAATTTTGAGATAAATGTTATATTATATTAGCTTACCATCCTTATCTTTCCATTTGGGTCTTTATAAAGGTTTAGAAGGGGTTTTTGATAGTTTTGTCCCCTTAAGTAATGTTCATAAAAAAATTGACATTCAACTTACAAAATAATTTCACAAGAATGATACTTAGGACCCCGTATAACACCTTTAAACTCCTTTCCTATCCATGCATAGTCTCATGAGAGATGTGAGTATTCAAAACTTTCTTATTGAGCTCTTCCTTCCATTTCCTATAGGTTTGAGTTAGTTTTGAGCTAAAAAATGGATTATTTGAAACCTCTCTTCCATCCAAAAGATTTATTACCTCTATATCCATCCTAGAAACATTTTACAATAAGGTATAAATCATTCCTAATTGTATAAGTTTAAGTGACCTCCCATTGGGCTCTAGGCCTCAAATAGTCTTACTTACATACTTTCTCCCCCAGACCATTATATTTGGTTTCATTATTATGTGTTTGATTTTACATGTTTTTTAGATTTATTAAAACTCCACACACCTCATTTCCATGTCCAAATATACCTTGATCCATGCTTTGTCACCTTATCCCAAAAATTGCAAGATTCATGCACAAAGGGAATGCCCTCTATCTGAGACAAAATAGAAGGCACTCCCCTATTTTCAAAAACAATGGTGGTTAATTGATAAGTTATCGATGTCTTAAACATTTTATATAAAATATTTGGTTCCTTGATAACATCATTTAACCTTTCATATTTTCAAAGACCTAAGAAAGACTTGTGTGAAGACATATTGTGCATGATCTGGAATGTAGAATGTGTTTTGCTTATTCATAACTAATTCTCTATTCCATATTAACCATGATATTTTCATGAGAAATAATTTTCTTTTTATCCCTTCCTGATCTTATAAATATTCAAACTCTTTTCAAACCTTGCTTTATCCATACCTTACCATGATTATCCTAGATTGAGGTTAACTTCTTGACTGTATATTTTTCTTTATTTTGGGTGTATACTACTCATCTAGAGTTACTTTACTCAGTGAAAGGTATTATTAAACCTTTAATACCAATTCATTATTATTTTATTTATCTATTCTATGCATTTCACATATTAAATACTTAGGATAAACATCAACTGGATCACTGTCAGCTACAATTGACTATAGCTAACTGTGTATGGTAGGGCAGGGGGCTTGTGGATAAACATTTACCTTATAGCATATAAAACATGATACTTGATTAATTTTATATCCTATGAACTCATTTTTAATCATCTTTCATGGACAGTGTAGGTGTCTCCATGTCTAAGTCTCTCTCAACCATGTTTTGCTTTGTTAGGTTTGACTATGCTTTTTATTGGAGGGAGAATCTATAGTTGTAGGTTAGGATTATAACATGGAAACCTTGAATTTATCTCTACCACACCTTCCAAAAACATTTGTTAAGTACATATACCTACTCATTCCATGTTGAGCTAAGTCCATGTGAAGAAACTTAACCATTCTGCTCTTTGTTGCTCACAGTCAACTATAGTTGAATGTGTGGGCCTGTAGGTGCCTTTCATCTTTAAAACATACATAAAAATCTCTATGAGATCCATATGATGTCTTTCAAGTTAACTTTTATCAACCAATAATTGGTATATCCATGTTCAAACCTTGTCCAAAATATGGTTTTATGTATTCTTAGCTTTCCTGACTTACAAGACTATGTTATCCTCTTTTAGGCTTGGTTGAAGCTATATGTAGTAGGTTTAGGATGTAATTAAACTTATCCTTTATCTTTTTATCTATTTTATCTTTTCAAACCATTTGATACTCAATTTATCCTAGAACAAAATTAAGAATTGCATTAGTAAGAATTTCAACCTCACCTTGACTATTCAATACATCTCCTTCTTCATCTACAACTATTTATAATGGCTATAGGTTCCATTTTTGGTCTCACTTAGGATTATAATGTCTTGTTTATATTTTATGGCTCGTGAAATAATTTTTGAGTGGATGGTTTACTTAAACTAATTGAATACTTCAAAAAGACTTGAAAACCTTCATTGTTTTTTCAATGTTTGACAAGTCTTCTATTGGCTGTGGATAGCAATATGTGATTTTAGTGTCTTAAAGAGAAACATGAGGGCTTAATAAAACCATATTCATCAACTCAAATACCTCTCTTCTTTTCCAATATGATATACCTATGTGGGATTTTGAAAACAAAATAACTTTTAGGATCTAGATATCAATGCAACAACATATAAGAACACCTAGAAAAGGGCTTGGAGATTTATTTTGATAGGTTTGAGAAATTGTCCGAAAATGATATAAGCTTGATTTAAGTCTATTTTTTTATATATATTTTCCTCAACCTTCCTAAATTTTTTTTAAAATGATGAAAAATCATGTTCATACCCTCCAAATATCAGAGGATGCTCAAACCTACCTTTTATGTTTCTCTAAGAAGTGGTAGACCGTACAACTACTATAGATGAACATTTTATGAATTTAATTACTCTCTTGGATATTGAATTTGTATGTAATTTTAGATGAATAAAGTTAATATGTGAGCAAGACTACATCATTTCACTTTATTTTGTAAGCATAAAATATAAGAAACCTTTAACAATTTTTAAAAATATTGCAACTCAATTTCTTCACTTCTCCTTATAAACTAAGCTGGTTGGCTCAACAAATCAACTCAAAATGTGAAAAAAATAAAGGATAAAATGAGATAAGGGATATAACATCATTTGGAACCAATATTATTAATTGGATTGTATGGAGATGCCCAAACCAAACTAAAACCTACAAGGTGCACAGATTAACAAGCAAATAAAATTAGTCAACTTTATGAGGATGATTCATAAACTACATCACACAATTATTTGAAATATTATTATGGAAATGAATATAATTGATTTTAATTTCACTTCCTAAAGGCATTTGACCTAAAAATTATCCTATTGACCATACCAAGTATAAACTTGAAGATTGCTTTTATGTGTCTAGAAAGGTGAAAAAGAGTATAATAGTTTTGGGCATTTTATAGCATGTAAAAAGTATATCAAGAACTGATATAGATATAATGAATATGAATATCTATTTCATGGCCTTCTCCCATGTGTCACACTTCTTAATGGGTCGTATAAATGTCAAATTCTTATCTTTTCCCAAGAAAACTAACTTTTCTTTTTGAGAACCTACAACTTTCAGTTACCAATAGTTTATTAAGCCATATCAAGATATATGGGGTGTTACATCACCTTTTTTAACATCCAAACTTCCATAGGATGTTGTACAACTCATTTAATGCCCATTTATAACCCCCAAAATGACTCAAAATGATAAATGTACTAAAAGACTAATTGAACAAGGATAATATGATATGAAATAACATTTAAATACATATAATACATCATATTCCATAATAATATACCACGAAAAACAACTAAAACTCAATATTTTACATACAAGGGTCTGAATTTGACCTATAGGGTTAAATTTGGACAACAAAATGGTGATTCATAGGGGTAGTATATTTGCTATACTAACTAGATTGGTAGTCTTATTAGTCCATTAGGCATAGGGATTCATATAAAGTATAAAACATAATAAGATAACTTTGACCACTTGACAACCATACTTGATCAAGACAAGACCAATGACTACCTCAACCACACAAAACAAAGGACACACAGAAAGCAAATCAAACACACTATAAAGATACACATGTACCCAAATAACTTAGGAAAAGTAGGAATAAAATAACTATATAAAACTAAAAATTAATTATAACTCCATTTTTGTGATCAAAAGTAAAGTTTCTTGCATCTCCTTCTTTATGAGATGAATCATGGTGCCAAGCATGTTGCTCTTTGGATTGAACACTTAATGGATCAAACCTATTTACTGGCACTTCAATTGATATGATTTCAAGTAGATCATATTCAAATAGGTCACCAATGTAAAATTATTCATCTTGGCCATATGCACATACCTCGTATTGTTTCCCATTCTTCATCTCATGATCAACTTGCATCTTCTTTGTAGGCATGATTTCAATTTGAATGGTTTCTTTTCCCTTGAAAGATTGAGTCCAATAAAAATTTGTCTTGACCTCAAAATTCTGATGTGAAATTTATTTTTTCTCATCTATTACATGTTGGATAATGTCATCTTTCTCATCATCACTTGTAATCAGGTCTATTAAAATATTAAACCCCTTGAGAGACTTAAACTCATTGCAAATGTTTTCAAATTAATTACACAAGTCCTCATATTATTTTTTATCAACATCATGAAGGGAAAAAATAATATAATTTCCTTTGACATCTTCCTTATAATCCAGAATAACTTCATCCAAAATTTCCTCTTCATCACAAGGAAGGCATTCTTCATCACCAACCAAACAAGAAGACTCAACAAAAAGGCTGACCTATTCCTCATCATTTTGGAGCTCTTGAGGGATCTCAAGTTGTATCCTAGCTATCAAAATCTGATCTTTGTTGTCAAAGTCTGAAATATCTTCAATCCCCTTCTCCTTCTTGGTTATACCAAGACTAGGCATCTTGAAATCCAATGACCTAGCCAAATAAGGTTGCCAAGGAGTTAAATTTTTCTCAAGAAAGAGTTATAAATTTTATTCAACCAACTGCTCCTATTTAGGTTCCCATATCATAGGTACATCAAGAATAATGGTGATGGTGTGAGGATAAGATGAACTAGCTGGTGGATGTAGAACATAGGGCTCAAAATCAAATTGAGAATGCATCGAAGGGGATTCTTTTGGGAGTTCTTAACAAAGGGTAGGCAGACCTTGAGCTAATTTTTTTTGGTTATATTACATCCATTTAACAATAAATTCATTGATATATAATCCAACTTTATTACTCTCTTGAGGGAGGTTAAATGGGGTGTGTTTAGGCATAGTATCTTCTTTGGGCTTTAAACTTTCCATTACACCTTGACTTAGCAATCTCATGTTCGAATCTAACTGTTCAATTTTCTTGGATAGGTTCTTTGGGAAAACATTTTATTGAACTTCAAATGAATATTAATAATTATGATGAGTACAATAGGGTTGGCATGGAACATAAGAATTTTCTTGAGGAAGGGTGGGAGGGACTTGCATATGATTAACTTCAATTTCAACATCACACTCCTTATCAATGCTTCTTTCCTCTTTATTATCCCATGATTCCACTCTCTTACTCTAGCTTAATATTTTAGGATTATAATTCTTTTCTTGAGGTTTAATTTTAATTTTAGGAGTGGGTGAAATATTAAAGAATCTTGGTATCTCCTTAGGCTTGAACTCTCCACCTTGTCTCCAACTTGGAATCTTGTATCTCAAGGCCTTTTCTTGAGACGGGAATGCAACGAGAGAGGGAAATGAGGGCTTAAATTTCACTTTATTTATTAATGACATAGACTATTCTATATTTATATTAGCCAATACATTTTTCCTATCAAGATTAGCTTCAAACATAAGGTTTCTCTTTTTAACTCTCTCTTCCAACTAATGTGGAAAAGGTTGACTTTTGTAAGATTGATTATGCTCATTAATAGGGCAAATAAGACTCATATAAATCTTGGGGAAGTTTATATGAAGGTTGATAGATTTGGTGAGGCTTTATTTAATTAATTCTTAGCCTATCCTCTAAGGAAGAAACCAAGCCACTCACATCTAACATCTCACTTTTAAGCCTTTGATAATTAGATATCTCAATAGGTTCCCACTCTCTTTTGATCAGATCTAATGCATATCTCATGTTATGCATGAGATGCCTAATAATATCTAGACCATGTCTCCTTTGTGTGTCAAAGTATAACATATACTTCTCATATCTCAAAAGATTTTTCTTAAAAGTGGAAATGGATTGACTTGAGAAGTGAGTAAGTGGACTAAGAGCAGGATATGGAGAAGGTTGATTGTAGGGATGATACGCTTCAAAAATGGGCTGATAGGTGTCATACTTGAGTTGGTATGAGTCATATTGGAACTGATATGGGTCATATTTAGGCTGATAGGGAATACCATAATCTTGATAAACCTTACAAATTAATGTAAAACAAAACTCAACATCAAGGTCAACCATGAAACTTCCTTAAGAAAGAAGAACACAAGGAAAGATCTTCAAAAAAATTCAAAAGGAATACCTTAGTTTCTTGACCAACTGATGTAACTTTGGAGTCACAATTTATGCTTGGATAGATGCCAAATACTATTATCACTTATATTTTCACCCTTTGATGAGATGTCTCAATTCTCCTCATCCAAGTGGCATGATGTAAATAACTATAGGCCTGTGGGCAGCCTTTGAATGAGGTGAATATCTAGATAGGGCTAGATCCTTTGATATACCACTTTGAATCAGTACTACACCTAAAAGTTTGGGGTGAAAAGGGAGAGAGATAACTGAAAGGAAACTATACTAAGGGAGATCATAAACCAAATAATTTTATGACCTCTAACTAGTTGCATGTTACACATGAAACTAAGAGACTAACCAAGCATAAACTTCTCCAATCTAAATCTTCTCACATTAGTATTAAATTGTGAGGTTATAAATTAATGTTTAGGATAGGAGGACTAGACAAGAGGATTTGAATGGCACTAGTGAATAGACTAACTCACTCAAACTTTACACTTACTAGAACACTTCATATGACATGCAAGAAGAAGCTTTGCAACTGTAAATAGATGATAAAATCAAACAATCATAATAAGGAAACAAGAGTTATCACTTATTCAAAATAAAAAATTCCAAATGAACACACTAAGAATACTCATGGAAGAGGTAAGAACTAGTAGTCTTATTGATAAAATTACATTAAAATGGGTAGGGCTTCACCATACTCAAATGGAGCATAAGTTACAATGGCCAAAATGGTTAGTTCCTATAGAACTTGAGAGAGAGAGAGAGAGAGGATAAGAGGGAATTCCATGGGTCACAAGGACAGTTGTAAAAATGATAAAATTGGTTATTTAGGAAATAGAAGAGGATGTGAGATGAACCTTGCAAGGTCAGAAGGAACAAGTGGCTCTCCAAGTCATGAAGTTATTATGAAGTGGCATAAAAGTTCTCATTCTAGCTTAGAAAACTACCTTCATGATTTAGACCTATTTCAACATCTAAAAATTTATTAGGTATATTTATAACGATTGGAATGATCGGAAAGTATTTTATACATGCCTCTCGATGCACTAGTTTCAAGCTTGGTCATCTAGATTCATTTAAAAATGAGATATCATCATCTGTAGTCCAAACAAATCTTCCTTCATGTACCCTACACACTTGGCCTCAAAAAATGCATCATTTTTTCATGAAAATACTTAAGAGGTATTATATGACACATTTAAATACCCTCCATATACTTATATGCATTAAGAAAACCTTAAAATTAGTTTACTTGAATTTTTCCACCCTTCTCACTAGTTTGGTCACTATGCCAATTTTAACTGGATGAGATGAAAAAAATAGTTGAGTCACTTAGGAGTTATTAAAAGGGATTAAATTAACATGAGGAGTTATATTAAGTCCTAATATTCCTTCCCATGTGATTGGAATCTCTTAAAACCTCTTACAACCTACACAATGCACAAAATTGAAAAGAAAATATTGTTTTATACTCCATATGCATAATTCCATACAAATAATCCTGATGGGGAGTATCCTGAGAGAGTCTTATATAACCTAAAATCATCATTTAGGGAAAAATATTTTGTTATATTATCTTATCATCCTCATATTTATAATCAATTCGTTATAAGGGTTTAACAAGGGTTTTAGAAAGTTTTGACCTCTTAAGCATTATTCAAAAAAACTTGATGTTCAAATTTTTTAAAAATTACATAAGAATGATATTTGGGACCCATGATAACTCTTCTAAACTCCTTTTTCATCCACACATATTCTCATGAGATATGTGAGTATTCAAAACTAGCCTACTGAGCTCTTCCTTCCATTTCCTACAAGTTTGAGTATGTTTTGAGCTCAAAAATGGATTATTTTCAACCTATCTACCCTAAAAATGATTTTCCACCTCTATATACATCCTAAAAACATGTTCAAATAAGGTATAAATCATTACTATGGCTAGAAGTATAAGTGAGATCCCATTGGGCTCTAGACCTCAAACAATCTTGTCTGTATACTTAGACCTCTAGATCATTATATTCGATTTCATTATTATATGATTGATTTTACATATTTATTTAGATGTATTACAACTCCAAACACCTACTTTACATTTCCAAACATCCCTTGGTCCATCCTTTTTCACCTTTTCCTCAAAACTACAAGTTTCATGTACAAATGGGAGTGCCCTCTATCTGAGACAAAACAGAGGACAATCACCTATTTCCATAGATAATGGTGATTGTTTGAGAATGTTATCCAGGTAATAAATATTTTATGTACATGATTTCATTCCTTTATAACATCATTTTATCTTTTAACTTTTCAAAGACCAAAGACACACTTGTGTGATGATAGACTGTGCATGATCTGGAATGTAGACTATGTTTTGCTTGCTTAGAGTTACTCATCTATTACATATTCACCATTGATATCTTCATGAGATATCCTTACTTGTATTTTGATTTCTTAAAAATTATATAAACCTTTATATTCTTTCCAAACCATGCTTTGTTCATACCTTACCATGATTATCCTAGATTGAGGTTAACTTCTTGACTGTATGTTTCTCTTGCTTGTGGTTGTATACTAATCAACTATAGTTACTTACCTTAGTGAAAGGTATTATGAGAAATTTAATCCCACATAATAGTTATTTTATTTATCTATTATATGTGTTTCCCATGATAAATACTTAAAATAAACATCAACTGGATCAATGACAACTACAATTGATTGTAGTTGACTGTGTATGCCAGGGACAAGGGACTCATGGATAAACATTTAACTTAAAACATATAAAAATTTATCCATGATTAAATTTATATCCTTTTAAGTCATTTTAAATTATCTTTCATTGAAATTTTAGGTGTCTCCATATCTAAGCCTCTCTTAACCATGTTACTCTGTTAGGTCTGACTATGCTTTATATTGGAGGGAACACCTATAGGTGTAGGTTAAGAAGAAACCTTGGAAACCTTTCATTGATATATATGAAACCTTAAAATAAAATTTGGTAATTAATTGGACATATTCATTAAATTTTGAGATAATTCCATGTCAATAAACTTAACCTTTCTACTCTTTTTCCCTCACAATCAACTACAGTTGACTATGTGGGCGATGCAGGTGCCTTTCATCATTGAAACTTGCATCAAAAGTTATATGGGAACCATATTAGGTATTTTAGTTTACCTTATATCCACCAATAATTTGTATATCCATTCTCAAACCTTCTCCAAAATATTGTTTTAAATCTCCTTACCTTTCTTGACTTACAAGACTATGTTTTCCTCTTTTAGGCTTGGCTGTAGGTGTATGTAGCAAGTTTAGGATGTAATTTGACTTCTCATTTATCCTGATATCTATTTGAGATATTAAAAATATTTTATACTCACTTTCTCCTTGAAAAAAATCAATAAGTGCATCAACAATACTTTCAACCTCACCTTGACTATTCAATACAACGCCTTTTTCATCTACAACTATGTATATTGGTTGTAGGTGTTATTTTTGGTCTCACTTAGGATTACATTGTATTTTTTGTCTTTGATGGGTCATTAGATAATTTTAGAGTGAATTATTTATCTAAATCAATTTAATAATTCATAAATACCTCAAAACCTTCCTTTTTCTTTCAATTTGTGACAAGTCTTCTATTGGCTATAGATAGCACTAAGGGATTTCAATGTCTTGAAGAAAAACTTGAGGCCTTAAGAAAACCATATTACTCAAATAAAACACCTTTCTTATTTTTTAAGATGATATTCATATGTGGGGATTTGAAAAAAATAAACTTGGAGGATCTAGATATTAATGCAACATTATATAAGAACACCCAAAAAAGGGCCTAGACTTATGTTTTGACAATTTTGAGAAATTGTCCCAAAATGCTATAAGCTTGATCCAAGTTTTTTTTTTTATTTATAGTTACCTAAACCTTCCTCAAAAATTTCCAAAATAATGAAAAATCATGTTTAGAGCCTCCAAACATTAGAGGATGCTCAAACAACCCTTTCATGTTTCTCCAAGAAGTGGCAAACCTTACAACTATTGTAGATGACCATTTTGTGCATTTACTTACTCCCTTGGATTTTGAATTGGTTATTGAAATTGTATTTCTCATTTAATATTAAAAAAATGTAATATATGAGAAATAATAAATCACTTCACCTAATTTTGGAACCATAACATAGAAAAAACCTTCAACAATCTGAAAAAATATTGCAACTTCATTCTTTCACTTTTGATTGAAAATTGAGTTAGTCGGCTCATCAAATCAACTCTAAATGTGAAAAAAATCATGGATAATATGATATAATGGATTTAAAATTATCTAGAACCAATTTTAGTAACTAGATTATACAGAGATGCTCAATTCAAATCAAAACATGTAGCCTACATAGATGAGCAAGAAGAAAAACATAGTCAACTTCATGAGGATGGTTCATAAAGCACAAGACACCATTATTCAAAGTCTTATTATTTAAATTAATATATATTAGTGTATTTTCACCTCCCAAATTTAAAATTCTCTATTGACAGTACCAAGTACAAACCTGAAGACTAGTGTGTTTAGAAAGGTGAAAAAGGAACAAAATATTTTTGGGCCTTTCATATAACTTAAAAATCTTGTCAAGTACTAATATGGATCTAAGAAATCTGAAGAGTCATTACATAACTTTCTCCCATGTGTCACACTTCCCCATGGGATGTACAAGTGCCAAACTTTCTCCTTTCTCAAAAAACTACCATTTTTTTTGAAGAACCTACCACTTTTAGTTGCCAATAGTTGATCAAAACATATGAGGACACATGGATAATTATATCACCTTTTAAAACTTTAAGGCTTCCCTAGGAGGCTGTAAAACTCATTTAATGCCCATTTATGACTCCCAAAGTGACTCAAAATGATAAATAGACTAAAATACTAATTGACCAAGGATAATATGATATGGGATAACATAAAAATACATGTAATACATCCTATGAGATAATATTATACCACAAAAAACATCTAAAATTCAATATTTTACGTATAGGAGTCCCGATTGGCCCTGTAGGGTCAAATTTGGTCAATAGATACTCCACTAGCCATGACATCTACAGAGTAGTCATATTTACATGGAGTATTATTGATAGAGAATGTGTCAAATGTTTATTAAAATATATCCACCATTTATTTATATGAAAATAATGATGAAACTCAAACAATTTAATTAATCAAGAAAACTTAGTGGAGGTAAATCTTGGGCCTACATAAGGGAATCCATAACCATTTTATTAATAAAAGAAGTATCAAGTACATGAAAAGGGTGTAAATATGCCATTAACCTTGTTTACACAATACCATGTATATATAAGATATCACGTATGACTGGTAAAACTAACAAACCTAATAACCACTTCTCATGGGAGTGAAACCCAAAGATTAGTTGTAATTATTTAATACAAAAACATAAATCAAAATAACCAAAGATTATTAAAGGGGGTGTATTTGTAAAAGATGCATGCCCCTTTAAATCCTTATTTTACTAACATTATTTATTATTAATATAACAACCTAACCTAAATTTAATAATTTGAAATAAGTCCTATCAAACACCTAATGATCTAAAGTCAGTTTTTTGACATATGCTAAGCATTCTTTTGAATTTCTCAAATTTTATTCTATCAAGCAATTTGTGAAAATGTCATTTATCTAATTAGTAGTTGGGAAACATATTCTATCAAGTGATTTTTTCACCACCATCATTCATATATAGTGATATTTAACATCCATATGTTTTGTTTTCACATGAAAGACTAAATTTTTAGACATCTTGAATACACTTTGATTTTCAACGTACAACTATTTAGGAGTAAATTAAGAAATTTGAAGATCTTCAATAATGTAGCATAAATAAATAGTTTCCCTAGAAGCATCCTATTATGTGATGTATTCTAATTCTACTAATGAATTTTCCATTATATCCTACTTCTTAGAACACCAAATAGTGGTAGTTGAACCCATATGCATAGTGTATCCTATTGTCGGCACTCTGTCATCCACACATCTGCCTAACTTTGCATCACAATACCCAAAAAAATTTAGGTTATTTTTTTGGTGGTATGCAAGGTTATATATTTTCCTTCCCTGAAAGTAACAAAGTACTTTTTTTTACTACATGCCAATGAATTTATCTACGCTCATGCAAAAACCTACACAAAATTAAAAACTAAAAATGATATATCAAGCATAGTTATCATCAAGTATATCAAACTTCCTACTAACTTTCTATATTTGGTGCCATTAAAAAATAAACTACCATCATTCCTAGACAATTTCAAATTGCATTCCATTGGAGTGAGGATAGGTTTGTAATCATTCATGCCAAACCTAGTTAATAACTCAAAAATATACTTAGATTATGAAATGAAAATACTTTGCTCTTTCTAAGTTACTTCTATTCCCAGATAATAGTGAATAAGTCCAATATATATCATCAAAAACCCATGTTTTAATTCCTTCTCCACATACTTCTTATGGTTTTCCTCATTACCTGTGAAAAACAAGTCTTTGACATAGAGAATAAGAATCACCAATTTCTTACCCTACACTCAAACATATAGAGTATAATCAAATTCACTATGTTGAAAGCTAATTTTCTTCAAGTATGAATCCAGTTTCTCATATGAATCCCTTGGTGCTTGTTTGATCCCATAGAGAGCTTTGATCAATTTACACACTTTTTTTTTTGCACCCACTTTCTCAAAACCTTGAGGTTGTTTCATATATGCTTTTTCCTATAAATCACCATTATAAAAAGTAATTTTAACATATATTCAATGTACCTTCCAACCATTCTATGATGATAAGGTAAGTACCATATGAATAGTGTGCCATCTGTTTGTTCATGCAAAAGTTTCCTCATAGTCAATACCTTCTTATTGTACATAACCTTTCACAACAAGTCTCACCTTCAGATTTATACTTAGTACTATAAACCGATTTACATGTTATGGGTTGAACATATGAAGGAGGATCAACCAAAACCCAAGTATTATTGATAAGTATTATATCATACTCACTTTTCATTACACATATCTAAACTTATTCAGTAGAAGCCTCCTCAGAAGTAGATGGCTTAGTGGAGGAAGTAGTAACAACCATTGCATAGTTCACCTATTTATGAGAACTCATGGGACCTATTAGAATAAGTTCCTCTACTATCAATTTAGAGGAAGTAATTTGATCCAATTTTGGATATATTTTCAAATTATTCAGATCAGGAACACTAGAATTCTCATCATATCCACCAATTGAAGTAAGAAGTAGAGAATTTTCAAAATTGTATATGTCATGAGCATGTGAAGTACTATAGGAAATAAAAGGGATACTAGTATCGTACCACAACCTATGAGATTTGGCCTCATTATTCAATCCCTTATCATTTTTTGTAATCTTCCTCTCTAACCTATCAAATTGGGAATTAATATATGTAGTTCTTATAATACCAAATTCATCAAATACCACATCCCTTCTCACTATGAATTTTCCTTTATCCCGTGAAAGAAAATAATACCCATTTTTATTTTTTAAATATCCAAGAGAAAAAAAAATTTGACCTCATGGTTCTAACTTAATTCTATGTTCTATGGGAACTAAAGAGAAACAAAGGCATCCAAAAACTTTCAAGTGTTTAAATTTTGGTTTAAACCCATATCAAGCCTCATAGGGAGTTTGTCCCAGAAGTGTAATTGTACGGGACCTATTTCTCAAATACACTATAGTACCACTGGATTCAAACTAAAACTTATCATTGAGCAATTTATAGTGAAACATAGATTGAGTTGTGCCCTCTAAAGTACTATTCATTCATTCAGATACTCCATTTTGTTATGGAGTATAAACATTATTGTATTGTCAATGAATACCATGTTGCCAACAATAATCTAAAACTTTATTTGAAGTATACTGACCACCATTATTTGAATGAAGAATGTCTAACTATGAACCTATATCTTTTTCAACTAAGTGTAACCAATCAACAAACTTAGTGAAAACATATGATTTATTTTTCATTAAAAATGCCCAAGTCATCTTATAAAAATCATCGATAAAAAACACAAAATACTTTAACCATCCAATGGATGAATTATTCATCTCATATACGTCAACATGAATAATTCTTGAGAAAATTCTCCCAATTCTATTTTCCCAAAAGACATGATTCACAATGAATACTATCTTTGAAAAAAAAGGGCAACCGACTCACCATACCATATATTTATAAGTCCACTAAAGAGTGAACATTCAAATTTCCATAGTGAATATGCCACAACTACTTTTTAGACATATTACTTGTACCTATATCAACAACTACCACAAGTTCCACTATGGGAGGAAAAACTTTACAATGCAATCTAACCAAACTCCCATCCTCATAACATGTATAATTGGTTTTGTATCCATCCCTCATTGAATTAATATAAATGAGCCCATTTTCACGCATAATTTTATAACCTTTATTACAAATAGTAAACAAAGAAATAGTATGTTTTTATAATGTGGGAATATACCAAACATTCTCTAAGTGTTTGATAGATCAATTAGGAAGGAGAATCCAAATTGACCCAAGACCTTATGGAGTATTTATAGACTTATCTTCCAAGGATATCAGAGAGAGAAGCTTATTTAAAGGTCCAAAATAAGACTCACCTAAATGTCATGTGTTTGGTTTCTCCTATATCTAGAACCCACATATCTATGAACTCATCTCTAGCCTCATATTCCATATAACCAATGCTCCCTAAATAAGTGAATGCATATTCATGACAAAAATTTTAGACTCATCATAATCATGGCTAGCATATTGAGTAGAGTTAGAATTATTCACTTTTTGTGGCCTCTGAGTTTCATCAAAATGAATCTTACACTGAGAGGTAATGTGACCAAATTTCCCACATCTATGACATTGAATGTTTAATCTACCTTGACTTCTACCTCTATATGGGTTGTGAGCATGACCTATATCGCTCATCTCATTTGAATGAGAATGACTAGATTATTTATTTGAATCATTGTTTTGATGATATCATCTACCTCAGTTTTTAAATCTACCTCCTTTATAACCTTGACCCCTTTATAACTATGTTCTATATAGTTTTGTTGACTAGAAGATGAAGGACTAGGCTTGGAATCTAAAACTTGGATTTCATAACAAATTTTAGTTTTTATTGGTAGAGAGAGGTCATATTGAGTAAGAAAATTAACCAATTTATCAAAATTGATGCATGTGATCTTGTCAGAGATATCTAACACTTCTAAAAAACTCATGTAGGACACTGGTAGTCCTTTTAATACAGTAATAACTGTAAGATCCTCATCTAGTTATTCAAACCTAGCCTTAATTTACTCAATATATATATATATATATATATATATATATATATATATATATATATATCTTGGCCCATATCCCCATCTTTCTCCAATGACAAAGTAAACAACTGCATGTGGATATCTATCTTCTTATATCTAGTATTTTTATCATACAAATCAGATAAAGTTTTCCATACAGTGTAACTATGAGGAGAATTTTTAATATGTATATAGGTATCATTTGTATAAAACACTTGATTAAATCTACGTATTTATAATCATGAATATTAAAACTATCAAGTTTGGCCTATTATGTAGGCAATGTAGGATTTTCATTTTTTACAATATCCCATAACTCATTAAACACTAATGAAGATTCCATAAAATATTTCCAATAAAAGTAGTTATAAATCATTAATCTATCACCATATGAAATCAAATTCTGAATCTTTGGCATTTTAAAATTAAATCAAGTGTGATAAATGAAATCAAGTGAGACAAATGAAAATAACAACACACTCACTGAGAACACTTTGCACAAGATAATGCTTCTATAGGGTTTTTCACTTATCCTTAATGTATAGAAAAAAGAGAGAGATTTTTAATGGGTTTTTCACTTCACCTCAAAAAAATAAAAATATTTCACCCATTACACCCTTATTTCACCAAACTATTACAACACTCTTATATCAATAATTAAACCATTTTTCTTTAACTAAAATCCATATTTACATGTTTTAATCCCTTTAAAATGTTTAAAAGCTTCTAATTTGATGGCCCCGTACAAAACCCTAAATTTCCTCACAAACTATATCAAACATTATCCAAATGAAAAAATATTATTATTTCATCTTATTTTCATGCCAAAACCTTCAAATTTGATTCCATGGATGCATATATAAGTTCCTAAACCTTCAACAAACCACACATATTAGTACTCGGTTGTACAAGGTCATACAGGGCCATAAAAGAAGAATTTTTGATAGTTTTAAGTAGATCTAAGCACTATGAATGATTTTTTATTAAAAATTATTATTTTTTATATGTAATGTAATTCCATTCATCTTTAAAAATATTTTTGGAGGTTTTGCAACTCAATAAGTGTGAGTAAAATGCATTTAAGAGTGATTCAGGATAGGTTTTTGGCAATTTTAGGTTCCAAAACAAGTCAAAATATATCAAATATCCAAATTTCAATTTCATATTTAGTTATATGAACCTAAAATACAAAAAATTATCAAAATAGGCTGTAAAAATAAGAAAATTTTCTTTGAGGGGTTTTTAAATGGTTAAAAAAATAGATTTTAGCTTTTGAAAGCTCTAAATCAGGGAGAATCATTCAACCAACTTCTCAAATCACCCAAATCATTTTAATATTTATGGAACACATTATGTGACATATACCACTATTTAATCAAGTTTTTCCAAGCCAAAAATATCTTACAAATAATTAAATTTGACTTTTGGAGGAAAAATGGTTTTGAATGTAAACAATCACCTTCCCTTTGATGAAATTTGACTTTTATAGGCATATAGCAATGAAAAATGCTTATTTATCAATAAATTTTATTTTATAATGTATTATTTCCACCAATTAAATCCTTTTAAAAAAATTATTTGAAAATATAGATTTTTAACTATATTTGAAATGTCTTCACACAAAAAATTTAATTAAAAACATATTGTGTATTAGAAAATTTATCTCATGTGAATCTTCTCCAACCACATGAATGGATATCACCTTGAGATAATCATTCCATAATTTTAAAAATGCATTTATCATGTTACCATTTTCAACCATGTTTAACCAATCTCTAATACCACTGATAAAACCTAAACAATTTAATTAACCAATTAAAATTATTAGAGGTAAATCTTGTGCCCATGGAGGTGGCTCAACAAGCATTTTTTAATAAAAAATAAAGTACATGAATAGGGTTCCAATATGTTGTTAACCCTTTTTACACTTAACACCATGTATATATAAGATTTCACCTATGATCGATAAAAGCAACTAACCTAATAATCACTTCTCATGGGAATGCAACCTGAAAAGTAGTAATTATTTAACAAAAATACATAAATCAAAGTAACTAAATATTATTTTATGAGGTATATTTATAAAATATACATTCCCTTTTACATTATTATTTACCTAACATTATTTATTATTAACCTAAAAACTTAACCTAATGTTAGGACTCTGGAACAAGTCCTAAAAAATAAATACTCTTATTTGGTTTGGTAATGATTGGTGACTTGATTAACAACCAAGAGTCACCAAAAACATGAATGTCATTGATATTAATTTATTTATGTGATGGATAATACAACTATCAAGGCCTCATATTCTACTATATTATTAGCATAAGAAAAGGCAAATATGTAAGAGAATGACATGTGTTCATCCTCAAGGGGTGAAAAATATGATACCTTAACCCACACCTTTCATAGACATAAATCCATAAAATATTATTTTCCATGGATTTGAATATGTACTATATGTTTTGATTTTATCATGAAAATCTTTGGTAATTATAAAATGATAGGGTAATAGTGTCATAGCTAATTGGTTGGCTATAGCTTGACCTTTTAAAGATTTTTTAGTTATAAATTTATGTAATCACCTAAAACTAGTATTTGAGTGCTATGAGTGATACTTGATACTACATATCCCTTGCTTATCCTTATACCTATCCTAGAGACCATTTTAACATTTATCTAGCCTTCATATGGGCTGCAAGTATCTGTAGTCATGTGTAAAGTAGTCTCAGACCCTCATTCTTACATTATCGGCATTCATGCCTGGTGTTCATCCACTTAGACACTAACACCATAATAATGAGATTATAAACACATGGAAATAGTGTCCCAATAATGGTTCTAATGTCCTTTCCTCTTGTTTACAAAAAATACATCTTTTCAAATCTAAAACGTCCTAGGGTTAGCTTAGACCTCTTTTAACACATAGACAAGAATAAAAATGGTATAAATACATGATTTTTAGCACCCAAACCACTAGATGGAAATAAAATGAAAAATTTGCATTCAAACTCAAAATAATTTTGCATAATTAAGGTTATCACTCCCTATTCTACATTACTTTTACATACTACCATCTACAACATTCTTGTGATCAGATTACCTAGATTTCTAGTCTCAAGGAAATTCAAGGCACTCAAGTCCACTATCATAATAGATTTATTTGTACTTGCACTAGAACATAGGTCGGGAAAACTACATTGGGATTGAACACTCTTCAAAGTATTGATATATCGAAAACTCTCATCATAATGGGGTGTTGAGGATGCCCAGCTTACCCCACTAACAAAAACAAAATTATTTTATACCAATCTAGTGACCTAGAAACATGGAGGATTAGGGTTTTATCATAATTTCAATAAAAAACAAGTAATATATAGGTTTTAAAAACTCATGCATGTGGGAGAAAAGCTCATATATCTAGATAGGGGTCTACCTAGAACCTTAGGGCAATCTTGTATAGAGGACACTTTTCATCTTGTATCAATTGAATACCCTAGAAAGATGGAAGATTAGTTTTTTTCATAAATTCAATCAAAAAAAGTAATGTAAAGGTTTTAAAAACTCCTACATGTAGGAGAAGACCTCATAGATCTAGATAGAGGTGCACCTAGAACCTTAGGATAATCTTGTATGGAGGACACTATTGCCAAAATAGGGACACTACTAACACATATTAAAATGGTCATGTTATCCAATTAAGGAATTATTACTGAGGATGGGTTTTCACATTAAGATCTTATTTGTGACACTCAGACTAGCCTATGCCTTAGTTTCTATCCTTTAGATCAAATGTCTTAGTCATTTTCCAAATAATTTATTACTTTCACTATTTTTTACTATTTATAAAAAGGTCAAAGTTAGTCATTTATATAATAAATCAGTTATTGTATTTATTACATATTATTACCCTAATTTATTATATTCATCTATTTTAAAATCATAATATATATATACTTTCTCAATCTTAAAAGTTTAAAATATTTGGTGAACCCAACTTACTCTAAATATTGCACAAACCATAACCCTAGATAACCCTAGGGTTTATGTTTCTAGCCTTCTAAGACCCACACTCATATTTTAGATCCATATAGCTTCTAATTTTTATTTGATATAATCATGATAATCATGACATAATATGTTTATCACTTTTTGTTGTAAATTTCAATACTTTTATTTACATGTTTGTTTCCTCTAATTCAGAATAAACTCAAAAAAGATAGAAACACAGGTATAGATGATGTTGTATGTCAATTTCAATGTATGCCAATTTCCATTATATCACTAGCATGTTATTATTCTCTTATGTATAATTCAATAATTAAACAAACCCTTACAAACATAGAGGATCTATTACATAATCTTACAACTAAGTTTCAAGTTTCAATGGCATATCTTATGCACAGGGAAGAATTTCCTTTTGCTCCTCATCTCCATGAGGTTGATAGATAATTTACCTCTAACTAATTCCATTATATCACTCCTCCATGAGATGAAGTAACCTATACTATTATTACTAATTCCCATACTCAATGTATCTACACCTCTCCCCTTCAGGATGTGTGCTTAAATGTACAATTGTAAGTAACTAGGTTTTTCACTTGTGAGACTATAATGAATTGAATTATCAGTATGAGACAACTAGTATTATATTTAAAGAATCAAATAATTTATTAAGTGAAAATTATTATTGGTAAATCACATTGCATGTACACAGTTTTCATAATCTACTAGTATAAACCATGTATATGCATATACACTTAGTAAAGTTGTGCCTAACACTCTTCCATATCCAAAGCATAAATTACAATATAGTGCATATATTATAAATGATTCAAAAATATTAAAAAGGTATATTAATAACTATAGTAAGATACTATGGGAAATTAGTAAATCTAATTTAACAAACCTACCTCCTCTACACCTAATGAGGAGATCCAAATATTATTGTACATATCATAGAATGCATGGGCAACACACCAATTCCTGTCTAGCATTGAAAATTAAAATACAAAATATAATGGATACATATGACTCATACAATGAAACTTCATCTAAACAACATACCATGTAACATATAAAAATATAAATAGGGTCAAATTTAGAAAAAAAAATGGTTACCAAATCATAACTTAGAACAATAAAAGGTTCACAAAGCACAATCAAAGTAAGAAATAGTATGAAAAACACATGTAAAGCAAGTAAAAGATACAAATATACCTCCCAAAAATGAGGTCCCACTTTGAAAATGGTATGGATTTCATCAAAAATATCTACAATAGTTTGATTATGATGGTCAAGGTTTGGACAAACAGGCCTAAGGCATCACTTCTCCTATTCTAGAAGTTGATAATGTTTGTCAACAAGCTTTGGGATTTATTAAACACCCTAAGGCAAGTCATTCACATATACATTTTATCAAGGAAAAAAGTACAAATAGACATGAAATGTTACACAAAGAGAAATAACTTAATTTTCAAATTCAAAATCATGCTAAGCCAACAAGCATTCTCAAAAAATACTTTCTAGAAAAACAGCCTCCATAACACCATATTTCTACAATATGCATAGTTCTATAGGGGAAAATCACACTAAATATTAAAAATCAAAATTCAAAAAGGTTAAATATACAATATTAGGAAATTCCATTTAACATTCCATGTTATTATGATTATTATGATTTCAATGATGAATAATACCCATATTCATACTGAAACATTATTCAACACCAACATAGCGATCACACTGCATGAGATATTACAATCCATATGTTTAACATGGGCCACATTGATAGTGAGTCTCCCATGAGACTCATTGATTAGTATTTTTCCTCCCTTCTTGTACATAGTTTAATTATTTATTTCTCCTTGTATATAGTTTCATTTTCCTATTACTTATACATTGGTTATATCCATAAAATATAAAAAACAACACAATATTTCAAAAACAAAAAAATATTAAAATGTTTAGTCATAAGATGTAAAATTATAGATTATATGAATTTTCATGTTTACACTTCTTAAATTTAATAGACACTACATATGCTATATATCTTAGTGTAGTCAAATTTATCATACATACATGTTTCACTTATTCTTGTTGATTGCTTGAAATTTTCTATAAGAGTCATGCTTACTATACCGATCTAGATTTGTTATTCTCTACACACTAAGGGCATATAAACTAATACATGGGTTATTAATTTGACATATTTGCCAACTTGGAGGCACCATATACATAGTTTTGATTACAAGGTTTTGTCTTTCTACACTCTATGTCATAGATTTAAAATTATTATATCTTGATATTGATCATTCTCAACTCACTCGTATTTTTTGCTGACTACTACTATTCTAGACTCAACATATGTACCTCTTAGATATTAGACAAATTTTTATTACATGGTCATGCATATTTTCATTTATAGCCATATAATTTTAATCTTGGTTGTATCTCTATGCTTCTTCTATCTGAGGGCACCAGAATATGCCATTACTCTTTGGCTCTACACCACTTCCTTTCACTATATGTATGCTTTGGACATGTTCTGATGTCCTTGTGTGTGACTTCCTAATTATGTAGGGAAACATTTAGACATGTACTTATATGTTTATTTAAGCCAATTTTCTTGTTGCTTGTGTATGTGGAGATTTTAACATGCCTTTGCATGTATTTTTTTTCAAATTTTGTGACGTGTCTTCATATCACTTGTATTGTGTCCCCTTGGCCTACATTGTTTTCCTCATGTGTGTTGTATGTATAATTTATTGTATTCATCATGGACATGACACTTATTTCCGTATTGTTATAAACTCTAGTTATAGAAGTCATGAAGGACCTCATGCCTTTCCCTTCCTACTTGGGTGTCATGATGGACATCATGCCCCATCCCCTTAGGTAGCTACTCAATTATTACACAAATTTATTGCTACATACGTTGTTATATCTATCTTGATATCCTGGTGAATTCTAGACATAATATAAATCACACAATAAAAACTTATGCTCATATTATCTTAAATTTTGATGTTATCTATGCATATTATATTTCTTTATGATGTAGATATCATACATGCTCCTAATAACACACATTTTGTAAAGCTTTTACTTTTGATGATAGGTCTTACACAAGTTAAACAATTCCACTTAAAATGGGTGCATTCAAAAGGGTTTTTGAATTAGATCAAACTATTAAAATGCATTTAGATTATAATTTTTAGCACACAAATTATACTCATGTAAACACAGTGGGAAAATAGTGACATGGAGATCAACATAGTTGCATAGAAATTAGAGTATAAGGATACTAACATTTAAAATTGGGATAGTGGAACCACATGTAACTAATATCAAAGATTTAAGCTACATTATAGTATCCTTAGTTTAATAATAAACCATATTGGATATAAAAGTACAATATGTATAGTACATCATTGCATAGGTTCAATTATAGAATTATCCATTTTACTCAAATTCATAACAGTTTAGCTTAGATTCATACCTATTTATTTAGATTGGGGCATAATTCAGATATGATCATTCCCATTTATAGTTTATATACTTGGATATAGATTATTAAAACTTAATCTAGAATCCATATGCATAGATATTATATTGAAGGGCATGTCTATGACACATTGTTTCCATATGCTCACTTAGACACTGGTTGATTAGATGGAATGAAAAATTCCATGTCATTCTCTAATATGTATACATTTGACATAATTTTCTAGGTTTCAAACCAATTTTATGCCTTACTCCATCTATAGTGGTTGTAATTCTCAAGTGTTGTAGAGTCGTCTAATATACATAAGTGGTCATAGATCCAACGTACCTAGTTAGACATTTTTAGTTACATCACGTAAGTTTTATTTTAGATGCATATAATACACATGGGTAGATAATGATGGAGTCATATCCTATGTTATTTATTTATCCACCTACATGGAAGGGTTGGACACACCATCAATCAAATCCAAGCTCTTCACAAGTGATGATCTACCAAGCAGGGTTGGGCAATGATGGAATCAAAATTGGATTGAGTTCTTGAGCGACACGCACATGAGGATTAATCAATACATCAGCTCAAACTAGATATTCATTTATTTATAACTATATACATGCACAAACATAGGTAGTCACCATGTTTCTGCATCTATTCGGGTACCTAGTAAGATGTATTAATTCATTTCCTCTCTTTTATAAATTTACCAGTCTTACTCAGTTTTACTTCTTTAATTAGTTAGTCTTTGATTTTTATATATCTTAAATAATTATTAATTTAATAATGTTTCACTTGTAGGACATGTATTGGAGCATGATTCACATACTCAAACTCAACTTCACTGGTTTCACCTCTTAGGTTAGTCTAGGTATGCTTCTTTTTCCTTTATAGTAGTCATTTCACTTTGTTTAATTGTTTTAATAAAGAGTGGGAAAATATAATCACCTAAAAGAGGTATTTTAGTGATAACATTGATACTTGAGACTACATATCCCTATTTTAATTGTATACCTATCCTAGATCCTATTTTCACATTTATCTAGCCTTTGAGCTAACCACAAGCATCCCTAGTCATCCCTAAAGTAGTCTCAGACCCTCATTATTGAATCTTGGCCCTTAATTCATAGTGTTAATCCAATTTTCCACTATCACCATAATAAGGATAGTAGAACCACATGACACTAGTTTGCAAACTATGACACCAATGTCTTTTCCCTCTCTTTTTCACTAATAAATATCTTTTCAAATATAAAACATCTTATGGTCAGATTAGACCTATTTTGGCACCAAAAAATCATAATAATTATATAAATACATGACATTTATCCCTCTAACCACTATATGTAAATCATAAAAAAAATACACATTCAAACTTAGAGTAAGTTGTGCATAGTTAAGGTTATGAATCCATCTTCTGCCCTAATTCTACTTACTACCATATACATAATTCCTAAGCTCAAATTACCTATATTTCCAATCTCAAACACATTAAAATATCTCACGTACACTATCATACTAGATTCACTTGCACTCGCAATAGCACTTAGCTGGGGAGAACTAGATTGGGCTTGATCCCTCTTTAAAGTATTGGTATGTAGGCAACTCTCATCACAATGGGGTGTCAAGTATGTCTATCCTACCTTATTAACAAACAAATTTTTAAGCATGTATCAATTATATGCCCTATATATATGGATTATTAGGGTTTTCTCACAAATTCAATCAAAATAAAGACACTCAAACCAACATTTGCCTTTGTTTTCAGCCTCTAGATCATCCATCTAAGTCATGTTCTAGCTAAGTTGTTACTTACACTATTTATTGCTATTTTTTGAAAGGCTAGAGTTAGTCAATTTTATAAAATATAAGTGGTTTTATTTATTGCATATTATTACCCTAATTTACTATACTCAACTCTTTATCAAATATAGGATTTATAATTGATATGTCCTAAAATTTTAACTTAATTTAATATCAAATTATATAAGCTCCATCACCCATTTGGCTTTGCATCCCATTATATGGGTTTTATTCATGAGAAACTTTAAAGGATATTGCTTAATTATAACATGGATCCCATTATTGAGTAATTAGTATCATAGAATTTATTTAGCAAATACTAATGTTAGACATGATTTTTACATGGTGGTATATTTGCATTTATAATCAACCAGTTGATGAACTATATAGTAAATTACATGCTCATTGTGTTCATCCTTATATTGTATTAATATGGCATTAAGGGACTCATGGGTGTTTAGGATATAAAGGAGTAATTGTATATATGGTATATGAGGCATGAGTATTGGTTGGTTTGTTAAGCATTAGTTAATTTTATCAAATCTTTGTTGAAAAAATACCATCCCATAAAAAATTTATGCCCCTTTATAGAAAATGCGTTAAAGGTATTGTTTTATCAAACAATTTTTTAATGAAACATCAGATAGACTAAATTCTACCTTATAAACATCATAGTTATTTCAATTTTATTTATGGTGGCATCTCAGTAATAGATTTTACCTTTTTTCGATTGACTTCAATGCCTCATTTTGAAATGGTATACACTTTTTTGGATTCAATCGCACATTGAATTTGTGTAGTGTTTCAAATAGTTTTCATAAATTAGTAACATGATATTGTCAATTTTAATTTTATAATTAAATCAACAAAAAATCCTCAATGGTTTTATGAATGAAATAATTGAAAATGTGTATCATTTCCATTTCATGCCTAGTTCTTACATTTAAAGGCTAAAAGGCATGAAAATAACTAGTGAAACATGTTCCATTGGGGGAAGTGGCTATGAATAGGTTATAGTTAGAGTATGAAGGTGTAGTCATATAAAATTTCAAAATTGGTAGTTTGAGTGTGGATTGTGAAAACCAATCCATTGATCCTTTCTACATGCTCTTATGACCCTTCTAGATACCCTTTTTCTCATTGTCAGTCATCCATAGCCTTCTAAATGTCATTCTAGCTCATTTAGACTCTATTTCCCAGGCCAATCCTATCCCCCCAGTCTTGAGCCTATATGATAGAGCACCATACCTAGATTATAGCATCAGACCCTAGGGTGTCACATTTCTAGTGCTCCTATCCCTTTACAATTTGATCCCAAATGATCATTTTCTTTTGATTCATATTCTTCATTATGTCAACCTAGCATGAATACATCTAACACATGACCAATAGTTCCCTATAAAATCCCATTCGATGTTAATTTAGAAGTGGAGGTGACAAATATTACAAAGCAAGCAAGAATACAATCACAATACTAAGGAAAACTTCCCTATTCTATGCATACAGTCACCCAACATAATTGTAAACACACTCAAACCCTCATACCAATCCCTATCTACCTCAAATACTATCAAATTGGCATTTTTTCATTTGTATCATACTTTTTCACAAAGCACATCAAGTGGGAGAACTATATATGGCTTGATCCCTCTTCAAATTATTGGTATGTAGGTAGCGTGTCCACATAAGGGGTGTAGATCACATCTTCAGTGCATATTTCACATATTAACCCCCCATTTCTAAAGTTATTCAAACCTTGTTTTATCAACCATGACAGAGGGTTAGGGTTTTAAGATTAAATCATCTCTCTAATGAGATCTATCAACATTCAACACTCAAACTTTCATAGGCAAGCTCACATAGGAATAGTGCAAAGAACCCAAAAAAATCAAGTCTCTATGAGGAGTGTGGATAATAGTAATAGAAAATAACAATAACACTAGACCATAAAGTGTCTTGTTTTTGGTTATCTTGTCCTTTCACCGAAAGAAAGCTAGAACATAATTTATGATATTGTCCTAGTCCTATATAGCCAATTTTAGACACTACAATAATCATTTCAGCTTGTTTTAAGCTAAGTTATATTTCTCCTAATTTATTATTATTTTTAGAAAGGTAAAAAAAGATAGATAAATTGTACAAATAAGGATTGTAATTATTGCAATATTCCTTATTGATTTATTAATCTAGACCATTAACTAAAATAGGAATAAAACTCTATTATTCTCAAAAAAGTTAAATCATTTGTTGAAATTGACTTACTTCATTTAGCATTAAAAACCTAGAAACCTTTGAGAAAATTCCTTGCTAATTTTCCAATATTTTATTGATTTTTTAATTTTTAAAATTTACCATAGTAATTTTAATATTTATCATAGTAATTTTAAAATTTACCATAGTAATTTTAAGAGTCATTTCTTTCAAACTTGAGTTGAATTTACTAGGCCTCGTTGCTTCTTGAGGTATCACATTACATGTTTGTGAGCTTTGTATCTTTTTTATGCATATTATTGTTTTCTATTTTTTATGACTTTACATTTATTTTATTCAATACTTTCCTTCCACTACATTTTGATTATTACAATTTATTGAAAAAAATTTAATCCATTTTCAATTTGTTTTCCTACATTAATAATGGCCCAATATACTAGTTTTTACAAAATTGACAAGAGAAAACTTTAAGAACTTTTAATTAAACATCCTAACATACAAGATAATATGCTTCAAATATTATAAGAAGGATAACGAAAACCAACCAATGATCAATCCTCTCAAACCATAGAACAACTAGTTACAAATGACATTATGAGCGCAACTATGTCTCAACAACCCCTATAGCATCCCAACCTTCCTATGAGGCACCACAACTTATGGATAGTACATTCTTGTCTCTTAATGTGTCTATCCTTCTGCAAGAGATAAAATCTCTTCAATCCAAGGTGCTACATCTTGAGCAAGGTAACTCTAGACCAACATAAGCCTTAGATTCTTTTACTTTACTTCATACACCATTAGCACAACATATTGATTTTACACCCTTGCCACTAGGTTTTATTAAACCCAAGCTCACTCTATATGATGTTAAGGGTGATCAAGAGACACAGTTGAAATCTATTCATGCAACATTTTTAGCCTATGTGCCAAATGACTAGTTATTAACCAAGATTTTTCCATGGAGTTTAAAAGATTATTCTTTAAAATGGTTCTATAGTATATTAAATCAGTCAATCAATGCATCAATATTTTAGCTGGCATGTTCCTATCACACTTCAACATTAACATAGGTGATAAGGTTTCTTATGCCCAAGTTACACAATAGAAACAATTGTCAAATGAGAATCTCACAAACTATGTTCTTAGATATAAGACCATCTTGGCTAAAATGACTAGCCCAATGGTCGATGAAGAGTTAAAATATATCTTAAAATAAAGTCCTGCCAATTATTCATAAGTAAATAATGTTTAAAAGGTTCCCTTCCTTTACTGACTTATGTCATACACTTAAACAAAGGCAAGTCAAACTCATTTCAATGGGCAAACTCAAGTACACCAGCATATCAAAGAGAACAAACAAGATTAACAGTAAAGTCCCATACAAATTAAAGGTTAATGGTAATAAAATTCAAAATCAATCTATATTTAATGTGGCTTTAGAGCCCCCTCAGTGAGTGGTTTTATTAGCACTTCTTTAGTGAGTCTTTACCAATCCACTAATATCTCTAGCCAGTGTTTTAAAACAAATTTTGGAATGTAATATCATATCTCTCCCTCTTATTCAAGAAATTATTCCAACAAAATGACTTCCACATGGATATGATTATATTTCATTTTCTAATTTTAATAAATAACTAGACCACAAAACAAATAGATGCATCAATTTAATACACAAGATAAAGGATTTGATAGATGAAAACCTTATTGATCTTGACACTCTAGTTGAGCCTCCTCAGGTAAATTAAACAGAAGACAAGGAACTAAAAAAATTCTCAAATATTTTCCCACAACATTCTAAACAAGAGATAGGGGATACACCAGGTGTTCACCGTGCATATCATGTGCACCCTCCATCAACTACATACTAGGCAGCTTCAGTTGAGTCAGATCCTTTAAGCAACATGATTGGTGTGTATAATTCCAAAGTTCCAACTATACCTTCAATATCCTTACTAGAGTAGGAGATAGTTGAGATTGATTTACATTACCATGCACTCTTTATTATATCTTAAATTAATCATCATCCCATTCATAGTGTTCTCATAGATAATGTTTTCAATGTGAACATGTGCACTATGACATTACTTCATCATTTGGGATATTTAGAGTAGGATATCACTCTAATGGACATAGCTATAAATATATTCATTGGGCATGTATAAAATTCATTACATCAGATTTTACTTCCTTTAAAATTTGGCCCAATAGATGTGGATACACCATTTACTATTATTCCTAGTGTAGGAGTGTTTGACATGTTGTTTGGTTGTCCACGGATACAAAAAATTTAAATAGTACCTTTTATGATTCATAGATGCATGAAATTAATTCATGATAATCATGTTTTTATAGTTGGTGGAGTTATATATGAGTTACCACTCCCCACTTTAGAGCCATCTACTACTTTGTAGCCACCAATTTTAGCTTCTCCACTAGTTTCAACTCCTCTACTAGTTTCAACTCCTCCACTAGTTAAATTTCTTCCAATAATTCAGATTCAGACACAGTCAAGGCCTCCCTCACCAACATAGAGAGTTCATACACTTCTATGGAGGCCTCTTTCTAAGAAATCATAGTTTTAAGATTCTAGAAATTTTCTAGCTATAGTGTTCACTACAAATTAGTATCATTGAGGTCTCATGCCTCTAAACACATATCACGTGTTTAGATAACTTATTCTAATAGTATATGGGTCCCTAATATCCCTATATCTTCATCCACTTTTTAGAGTTATAGGGGGACCCCATAGTCAGTTTCCACTATAGATATTTTAGAGAACCTACAACATACACAACTTTTAGAGCCACAATCTCAACCCTTCTATCATGCTTTACAATCACATGCAATCCCTCTCCTTGATATAGGACATCATGATAGGGAGTCCCTTATGAGACTCATTGGTTAGTATCAGTTTTTCTTAGTATTTATTGTACATAGCTTCTTTTTAATTTATTTTACATAAGTTTATTTATACTTGCTTGTACATAGTTATTTTAAAAATATCAAAAACAATATAGCAAGTCAAAATATAAAAACATTCAAATATGTCAAAATATAAAAACATTCAAATATGTCAAAATACAAAAACATTGAAACAAATTAAAAAACACCAAAAACATTTCAGTTTTATGCATTATCCATGCTTTAAATTTTTACTAGCATGATAAACTTACATATTTCTATTATATGCTATTGTTTGTTGATTTATCTACATTACCATGCTTTACTTGATCTTCTTTGAGTATGTGTAGTAACATATAAATACTTGATTGTTTCACTCTACCCATTAAGGGGGGCATCCTACTTCGACATTTGAGACATACATCAGAATATCTACCCATTGGGGTCATCTTATATATGACTACACCATCTAGGTTATGTAATTCATACACAACTTACCCTATTTATCATGATGATATACATTACTTATTAACTTACACATATTACTCTATAGATATTCACTAGTATATAACACTTGTGTATTTCTTAGCATATACCTAGTCTTGTACTCCATGTTTTTCATACTTTCACTTATTACTTTTATTAGTTAGATGTGATTGTATTTATAACATTTACATACCTTCCATTCTTTCTTTGCATGGTTAGATGTGATTATATTTTTTAGTTCCTATGTGTGTCTTAGGACATTCTCCAATTTCCTTTGCTTCCATTATTGTGTGTGCCTTATGACATTTACCAATGTCCTTTGCTTGTACTCTTGTATATGCTTATGACCCTTATGCCAATCTTCCTCATTTATAATTGTATTTCTATGTGGAAATTTTAACATGACTTGTATGTTTATTTTTCCCAGTTTGAGTGACATGTTCCCATGTCTCTTGTTCTTTTGGCTCCTTGGCCACTTTTGTGCGCTTCTTGTTTCTTTCCTTGCATGCTTGTTGCTTATTTGTTTCTCATTTTTTCCAATGCCATGATCCACATAATGCATTATAATGTTTTTTCGATTCCATGATGGACATCATGCTCCACCCCTCATTAGTTAATAAAAACTAACATCTCCAATTTTAGTTTAGGATTCTACACATGTTACTGCATTGTTACATCTATCTAGGCATACCCCTATTAATCTAAAAATATCCAATACAAACTATGCTATATCATAATAAATCTTTTTGATTATCATTGATATATCATGTATTTCATAGCATAACACACTTGTATGGCTCTTTATTATGAGGGAAGTCATTGAAAGGTCTTTATTCCTACCCTAAAAAGTGGGGGAAACAATTAGAGGTTTTTCCATAAAGATAAAATCCTTCTACTAGTAAAAAATTAGTTTTCATAACACTCAAAACAATAATTAAAACCCAAACTAGGTAGAATTAACTAAGAAAATAGTGATGAACATAGAACAATGATCAAAAATAGCAAAGGACAAGAGCACTATACTTGGACTACAACACCAGATAGGAAAGTGTCATATTTTTAGTGCTCCTATCCAAATAATAGAACACCCAATTTTTTTAGAACTAGATAGAAAGGTAAGTTTACTTATAGTTTTGTCAGCAATAGTTTAGCTCAGATTAGACAGTTTTAGTACATTTTTTTCAAAGAATCTGGAAATAAGGGGCATCATGCATGGCATGATAACTCTCGCTTGTATTTTTATATTGGGTAGTTGGTATAACATCTAGATCAAAATCCATATTACAAACACCAGTGATTTGAGGTAACGTGCATGACACATTTGCTTTCTTTTCTATTTGAGTTTAGTACATTATCTATGTATTCTTAGTTGTTGTGTGACTTATTCTATCTATATGTGGTTGGCATCATTTTGGGGTGGATTTCATATAAGCTTAGTTTTCAATTTTAGATTGGATTTCATACAAGTCTAATCTCCATCTTTTGGAGTGGCCAAGATTGGCCTAGTT